>QJOA01000465.1:0-51881 GCA_004155915.1 Monosporascus sp. CRB-9-2
CTTTTTTTTATTCTTTTTTTTATTCTTTTTTTTTATTCTTTCTTTTTTATTCTTTTTTTTTATTCTTTTTTTTATTCTTTTTTTTTATTCTTTTTTTTTATTCTTTTTTTTTATTCTTTTTTTTTTTTCACAACCTTTATCGTAATTTTTGTAACGTTTCTTTCCGTTATCGTTAATTAAATTATTCGAATTATTTTCGAAATCGGAACCCAAATCGGAATCGAACGACGATAAAAAGCTGGATAATAATAAAAAATTATCATTACTTCCTCTACCAGCTTCGCCGTTACCGCTACCGCTATTATCGTGACCAGAAAATAAGGACGAAAAAGGTAACGTACAGAATAACATTATTGACAAAAATTTGACTCGTAGGCCGTTACCGGCTAGACCGCGCTAATTATTTATAAAATCGGTTAAAAAGGAAATCGATTTCGGTTTTTTTGTTCTTTTTTTTTCTTTTTAAATAAAAAGGGGTTTTTTTTAATAAAAAAAGAGAACTTTAATACTGTAACAAACCTGTTATATATTTACCTGGAGGTATAAGCAGTATTCGAAATAGGCTCTCGATTTGCAGGTAATAATAGTAAAATAAATAATTCGGAGATTTATTCGTTAAAAGAATTTACGTACTTTTCCTTTAATAAGGGAACAATGTTTTTAATTAAAGGTTTAGATTAATAATTAAAGAGCGAAACTAAATAAATGCTATTTATATAGAAAACCGTTCGTTATATATTTATTCTGAATTTAATAAGTATATTATAAATTTGTATAATTTGATTTTAGCTTATTTAAATTATTTAAAACTTTAACCTTAACGTAAAAAAGTTAAGTTGTTTTTAATTAGAATATTAACCGTACGGAGCTCGTATTAAGTTTTAAAGGCAGGTTTCTTTTAAATACAAAAACCTTTATTTTTATATTGTAATATTATTTCCTTTTTTAGAAAACTTTTGTTTTAAAAATAAAAACCGTAAATATGTTTTTTATTTTATTAAAAGAAATTCCAAGTTTTCCTTAGTTGATTTTATTATAATAAATCGAATTTAAAAGGAAAAAAAAGATTCTTTGCCCGAATTAACGTAATTTTCGCGATATTCGTATTAATTTGATTAAGAATTTTAATATTAAAGCCTTTTCTTACTTTACTTATGTTAAATTCGATAAAGCTAATTATTTTTCCGTTTTAAAGCGTTTAAGTTATAATTATTATATTTGTTATTAACGTTTATTTCATAACGTTTTGATAATAAATTTCTTAAAAAAGATGAACGAAACGTAAAACCGTTTATTATAAGAGTAACGTAAATTTAAAGATAATATATTAACGTATTAGGAAATCGTAAAAACGGAATAAAAGGTAATATAAAAAAGGTTAGTTAAATTATGGCGTGAATAAAACGAAAAATCGAAAAGATTTATTAAAAAGTTAAAACGTTTACGTTTTCAATAAAACTTTTTTTTTAAAAAAAAGGTTTTAAGAATATTAGAAAAGGTTTAAAATTTAATTAAATAGAAAAACGGGAAACATTAAAAAAAATAACGTTACGTAAAGGTAAAGTAAATATAGCTTGTTTCCAAAATGAACGTTAAAATAAAGGCGTTTTTTTTTTTCGATTAAAGCGTTATAAATTTGGATTTAGGCAGGAAACCGTTATCGTTTGTAATCTGGGCCGCATTGGAAACGGTTAATTAAAATTCCGTTAATAAAACTTTTTTTATTAGATTTATCGTATTTGATAGGTAATTAAAGTTTTTTATATATTATTTTTAAATAAGTAATTTATTTATTTAATTAAATATCAAATTTTATTTTTAATCGATCGAAAATTTAGTATTTGCCGTTAATCTTTTTAAATTTAAGATTTTTTTTTAAGCAGGGCGTTTTTTGGAGCTAGTTCTAATAAGGAAACGTAAAAAATAGGTATATTTTTATAATTTTAAGTAATAATAATTTATAATTAATTTGCGAAAAAAATCTTTTAAAATTAGATTTATTGCTGGGCTTTTTCTTTTTAATTTGTAAAATACCTAAAATTACGTTTTATTTTTAATATAATAAGTATGTTTTTTTTTCGTCAAAATTAATTTTTTAATCTTTTTAATTATAATACTGGGTTATTTTTTATTGTAAAAATTATAACTTTATTTAAAGTCGAGCTTATATTATTTTAATTTTTATTATTATTATTTTTATATATAGAATTATTGTAATAATAACGGAAATTTATTAATTAATTCTTTGAATGGTTGAATTATTAAATTATATTTATAAATATAATTATATAAGGGAATATATTTTTATTTTTATTTATAAACGCATTATAAGTTATTTATATAAATAATAAAAGCTTAATTTAATTGTTTTGTTAATAATTAAAGTAATTTCGAAAATATCATTTTAAGGTTTAATTTAGTTATTTCGTTTAATTATTTATATTAAGGTAATAAGTTATCGAAAACTTAAGTTTAGTATTAATTTGCTTAAAAAAGGTGATACCGAATTTGGATATAAAAAGTTTATTTCGATTGAAAATATGTTTTTTTAGTATTCCGTATTTATTAAAGTAATATCCAATAAAGGCGTAAGCTAATTATTTGCCTGTACGGTTTTTTAAAAAAATAAAAGACATTTATATTTGGTAAATTTGTTAATAATTATTTATATTTTATCGTCTTCGATTTAGTAACTGGGTTTTCTAATAAGGAAAAACCAATAATAGAATTTTAAATCATAATATTTTATACTTTATTTAGAATATTTATAAGTTGTAATAGTTTATAAGGTTTATAATAGGTTACTTTGGTTTTATTATAAACGTTATAATTTTTAATTATTTATTTAATTATTTAACGAAGTTTAAAAAATAGTTTAATTATCTAATATATTTTTTAACATTTACATAAAAAGTTTTTTGAAACCTTTTTAACGAATTTTCATTATTATCAACGGAAAATATAAATTCTTTACGAAATAATAAGTATTTTTTGTCCTTTTTTTATTACTTAATTTTATTTTGTTTTTTAAGTTATAAAAGTTTTTAAATTATATTAATTTTTTGAAGTAAATTATTTTAGAGTTACATATAATTTTACCGTTTTAATTTTTTTAATATGTAATATTTATATATAACGTTTAAAGAGTTTAACGTTATAATTTCTTTTAATTTAAAATATTTACTTAAATATTTTAGTTGCCTTTAATATAGTAAATTTTATAGTTGAACTTAAATAGAAAGATTATATAGTTTTCGTAATATTTATTTAGCTTTTAAGTTGTTATAAATTAAGTAAAATATTTATGGTTTAAATAAATTTTAAAAAGTTCTTTTATTCCGTTAAAATAATGATTAATAATTTTTATTATAAATAAGGTATTTAACTTTTACGTTTTTAAAAGTTTTAAAAAAAAATTATTAAGTATTACTTCCAGTTACTTTTTATTTACTTTAAAATTATTTTAAAAGTATAATTTAACGCGTTTGTTTTAAATTGCTTTTTTTATTATAGTTAAGTAGCTTTATTACTAAGATATCATAACCTTTTTTCTAATTTTGTAAAAGATTTCCTTAATTTTTTTAATATATTTTTGGGTAATAAGTTTAATTAAAAATAAGTTATTTTTTTAAAGCGCTTATTTAATTAACGTATATAACCGGTAAATTTTAAAAACTGCCGGATATTTATAATAATTACTTTATCGGGAATTAGTTAATTTTAAATAGCTTTGAATTTCAAGTTTTAGATTTAAATTTGTTTAAAGGTAATAATAAGTTTTAAAAAATTTAATATTTACGTATATTAAACTTTTTTTAACGTTTATTAACAAGTTAGTTTTTTTAAAGATTTTTAATATTTATGCGATATATTTTTTATATAATTTTTAAAGTTTTTAAGTAAATAAGGATATCGTTAAAGTATATAAAAATATATTTCTTAAATATTTGCGTAAAATGGTTATAATTATATTTTAAAAATTTGCTAAGGTGTTAGTAAATCCGAAAGGTATGATTTTGTACTTATAAAACCCGTATATCGTTTTAAAAAAGGGTTTTTATTTTTATTTTTTGATTATTCCTATAAGGTGGTATTTTTTTAAGATCGAACGCCGTAAATTATTTGATTCGGTTAATATTTTTTCATAATATTTATAAAAGTAAAATATATTCGTTTTTAATCATAATATCGTTTAATTATCGGTAATTATATATACGTTTCTATATTGAGTTTTTAGTTTTATTAATTTTTTGTTTATTATTTATTATTTTAGATATTATAATTAAAAGATACTTAACTCAAAATTCAGCAAACAACTTTTTTAAGGTTGTGTTAAAATGCTTTTAAAAAGCTTTCATTTTTTCGGGATTTATGTAATAAATTTAGTAAAACTTCGAATAATATCTTTTTTAATAGAAATTTTATAATTTTATTAATTATAGTTAAGCAACTTTTTACGGGTTCGTTTCTTAAATAATTTTATAAACCGTTTATATTTAAGCGGTATTATTATTATTACATTCAAGGTTTTAATTTATTTTAATTCCGTATTAAATTTCGTTGGAATTTTTTTTACAGGTTTATAAAATTATTTTAAGTATATATTTAATTCTTTTAGTTAATATATAAATTGTTAAAACGAAGTTATAGCATTTTTAAAATTATGTCGTATTCTGAAATATTGGCTATATCGAAGATAACTTTTTTTTTAAAAAATATTTGTAGATTTGAATTATAAATTTTTCGGTTCCTTTTAAAAACTTGACCATTATTATAAATAAATAGGTTTCCGTTAACTATTCGTAATTTATATAATTGCTACTTATATTTTTAAAAAAAAATTGCTACTTTTTAATTATTTTGAAAAAAATAAACCTATTTTTTGTTCCGAAATTAATTATTACGTTAAACGTTTTATTTTTATAGTAAATAAGGATTTCGACTTAATTCCGTAATCCTTTTTTTGCCTTATATAAGGTTTTATATTTGTGAACTTTTTGAAGTTTTATTTTCGAGGGCCTCCGTAATTTTTTGACTGGGGTACCTTTTTGATTAGAAGGCGCCTTTATTTGCGGGCTTTTTTGATAGCATATTTGGTACAGTGGTCGTCTGCTGGTAGCTTGTTTTTAGGGTATATAGTGCATTCTGGGAGCTCACAGAGCTCCGGGGATAACTGTCTATAGCTATCGAAGTCTCGTTATGGCTGACCGTTCTGGTCGTGTATTTCATATTCCTATATGTTAAGGCCTTAAGTGCATCTTAGCGTAATGGCTACCTTAAAGGTTATTCGTTCTGGATGGTATTTGTAGGCTTTAATTATAAGGTCCTTATAAATAAAACAATTTTTATATTTTAGGTTGTCGTTTTTAACTTTATTAATCGTAGCAATAGTAAATTCCTGATCGATAAAAGTAAAGTTAATTTTTTTTCGTCCTTTTTTTCGTTATCTCTTTTTCGTTCGGCCGCGCGGATCTTTTTTTTAGGCTGGGGAATTTTTTTTTTCCTTAAAGTTTCTTTTAGCTAAAAAACGATATTGGTTTTCATAATGCCTCTTTTTGTTATAGTTAAAATATTTAACGTTAAATTTTAAATTTTTTTTAAACATCTTTCGAAATAATGCCACCTTTTTTGGGGGGGGAATTCATTGTTTAAATTTTTGTCATTAAAACGTTTGTTATTATTTTGTTTTCTAGTTTCTTTTTTTAAGATACCGATTAAAAATGCGTCGGTTGGTAATAATAATTTGGTCGGTATAATTTTCGAAAAGTTTAATTTTAAGCACCTTATATATTTTATTTTTAACCTAAATTTTTAGGTTATTATAAAATGCAAAAAATAACACCTTAAATTATTCGTCGGTTATAAATTAAAATATATTAAAATATAAGGAGCTTATTATATATTTACTTAAAAATATAAATAATATCCGAAATGAAGTTTAAATTTATAAATAAGAATAATGAAATAAATAATTCGAGAATTTATTTAGTAAAAGAATTTACTTTTTTTTATATAAAGAATTAATACTTTTAAAAAAAGTTAAAAACAAAGTTAAATAAATATTATTTATGTAAAAAATCCTTCGTTATATATTTATCTTGAGTTTAATAAGTATATCGTAAATTTATACATTTTATGTAATCTAGTCCTAGATTACCTAGATTACCTAGATCACTTGGATCATCTTGACCTTGGCGTGGGGAAAGCCAAACTCTCCCTAATCCGAAGATTAGCCGTACGGGGCCCGCACCAAGCTTTAAAGGCAGGTTTCTCCAAATACAGGAACTGTCAGATATAGGGGACATCAGTTTTGTTGTTGTATTAGGCTAACTGCGTGTGCTGTAGGACATGTTCAGCTTCTTGGTAGTCTAGCCACGGAACATATATGTGCCGATCAGTAGGTGACCTTTCCGTTTATGGAGTGCGCTACGCACCCCCCAGCTAGCTGACATACCCCCTTAACGCCTTAAAGTATTTATGGCGTTAATCGTTACATTTTATTACTTCCTAAAGCTATAGTTATTTTATTTTTTTTCCGGTAATTAACTTTTTTTAATTAATTAATTTTTCGTTTAAAATCTTTTTTAAATCTCTTTTCCGTCGGTTTAAGGCTTTTATAATATTTATTAATTTTAATTACTTTTGAAAATACTTAAAGGTTTTTTGTAATAAGTTTTAATTAATCCATTAATTAATATATCGCTTATAAGCATATAATTTACCTTAATTAGGTTTTTTTTGGTTATTTTTTATAATTAATAATTATATATATTTATATACCGTAATTTTATTTTTAATAAGGTTATATTAATATTAATTAACCGTATTATTGTTAGATATCAGGGGTTTTAAGATAGACAGGACGCCACGGAGATTACCTGTGGCGCAGGATGGGAACTACATCAGCTACATCCACTAGTATAAGCCTTAACCGACGCGGTTAAAGGACTTTATAATTAATATAATAACCAATGTATATAATTTAAGGTTACGTAATATTTAATATTTGAAAATTTTATTTGTTTAAAAACTTATTATGTATATAAGCGATACGCGTACTTTATTTAAATTATATTTATTTTAATCGATAATATTAATCCTAACCACTTTTTCGGTAATATATAATATCTTTAAGGATTAAGTACTTTAGAAAACCAAATTCCGAAAGTAAGCCGATAATTTAAACGTTTAAGAATTTATTAATTTTGAAAGTAACGAAATATAGCTTATTAAATTAAAAGAATTACGGATTTAAAATTTTCTTAAAAGGAATTTACGCGTAATATCGAAATAATAATTTAACGAATTAATTATTATAAAAGCTTTTTAATAAAATAAACCCGATAAATTCGTAAATTTAATAAACTTAATTGCCGATAAATACAAGATTTATATTTAAATTTAAAACAAATTTATATATAAAAATAAAAAATAATATAATATATGGAATAATTCAAAAAAAAGTTTTAATTAAATTATATCGTTAATATTACCGATTATTTAAAAAACTGTTTTATTAAAAAATTAAAATTTTAGAAATTAGTACGTAACGTTAATTATTGTCGGAAAGATATATAAAAACGACTTGATTAACGATATTTGAAATTAATATTATTAATTTTTTAAATTTTTTATTAAATTATATAAAAAATAAAAAAGTAAATATAAAAAGAGGAAAAATTTATAGTTAAAGGTTACAAATATAAAGTATCCGAAATAATAAATTGTTAAATTTAAGTTAAAACTTTATTAATAATAATAACCCCGGTTTTAAGTAATTAAGCTTCTAATTTTCGAATAATACGTAAAATTAATATTACGAATAAAAAGTTTTATATTTAAAAGTTCTAATTAATATCTGAAACGAATAAAAGATAATATATTTTTATGAAATTTTAAAACGGAACATAAACGTATTGTTTTCGGCCTTTTATAAAAAAGAAAAAAGGTTTATCGAAATAAAGAATAATTAAAAAATTAATTTAACCGAAAAAACGATTAAAAATAATTCCCGTTAATTCCGAAAAGAAGATAAAGGGAATTTTTAAGGTAATAAAGGATATAAAGGAAAAAACTTGTATAATTATTTTAAACGGAAATATTAAAAGTTTAATTTAAAAATAAAAAGCGGAAAGCGTTATCGTATGTATTTATAAATTTACCAACTTTCCGAGTATTTTTACGTATTTTTTAAAAAAGTTATTATTAAATAAAAATCTTCTTTCCTGTTATAAAAATTAATTAAGTACTGAATAATAAACGATATGGTATTAAAAAATAAGATCCGATATTTTTAAAAAAAAAATTAAAAGCAAAAATTTAATAATTAACTTTTTAAAAGGGTAATAAAAAGGATAAAAGCTTATTTTTTTATATAACGTATATATAAAAAAGGAAGCTTTAATTTATTTATTAATTTATTAAAAGACTTAATTATTTTAAATATAAAACCTATTTTTTGTATTTTTAATATTATTATATAACTGTTTAATTTTAAATAAACCATTTTTGAAAATATTATTTCTATAAGCAATATATTAATACTTATTGTAAGGTACCAAAAAATCGATATTAAGGTTAATAAATTAATTAACTTATTAATTATGTAATTATATAACGTAGCTTATTATAAAAACTTTATATATAATTTAATATTTTTATATTTATTTCGAAAAAAAGAATATTAATAAAATAACAAAAATTTTAATAATTATTTACGTCAAAAAGATAATATTATTTTTTGTTACTTAACGGATAACTGAAACCAGTTTATAATCGAAAATGATTTAATGGATATTTTTAAAGCGTTATTCGGAATTCGTTATAATAAATTTAATTTTTAAATTAAAAAACTTTTAAATATTAATTTAGCAAAATTTTGGCATTTACGGTTAAAATATTCAGGCTTAAAGGTTTTAAATTACCTTACCGATTATGTTAAAGGGATATAAATTAAGAAATTAATAACTAAAAATTATAACGTTTACGGATACTTAAAGACAAAAAAGTAAAATAAACGAAAATGCTAAATTAAATTATTAAAAACAAAATAAAAATTAATAATTAATTTTTTTCATTTTTAAAGAATTTCCAAAAAAATTAAAAGTTTTATATTATTTATTAATCCTTATTCCGGATATACGTTCGATCTTTACTTTAAAAATTAAAAAGCTAAATTTTCGTAAAAATACTTTAATATTTTTTAAAGGTAAAAATTTACTAAAATTAAATATTACCAAAAGTGTTCGAATACGATAACGAAATTATTAAAAAAATTAAAATTTTAAACTTTTCTCGAAATAAGAAATATATACGATACAAACCTTATATATTATATATATAATTATAAAATAATACCGCAAAACGTTCGGAAAATATAATTAAGAAAAGAATTCGAATTAATAAAAAAAAGGCAAAATTATTAACTTTTTTATAAATAAAAATTTACAAAATAACGATATATTTATATAACCGAACCTCAAATTATTCTCTTTTTTAATATTTATTATAGAAATATTTTTATACTTACTTTATATTTAAAAATAATTTAATGATTAAAACCCGTAAGTTATACTAAATATACCTTAAGGTTTATAATTATAAAACGTACGTTATATCCGCAAATATAATTCTTAAAAAAACCGATTATAAAAATTAAATTTTAAAAGATAATTAAATCTTATTAAATATAATTTAATAAATATTTATTAGGTATAAAATTTATTAATTAATAAAGTTTATACTGTACAAAATATTATTTTTAACAAAAAAATTTTTTACCGAAAATATCGAAAATTAACGAAACGATTTATTATATATTACCCCAAAAAACTTGGTTATTTTATTATAAAACTTTCGAATATTTATACTTATTTAAATTTTTAGTTTATTAATTAAAAAGAAAATGAAGAATTTAATAAATTTTTAGAAAAATATTAAAATAAAGACGGAAAAACGTTGAACGGATATACCTTTTAAGCGTAAGATATTTCAAATATAATATATAATAATAAAAACTAGTTATTTTTATATTATAGAATTTTTAAAAATTCTTTAACCTTAAATTTTATTTCTTTATTTATAATAATACTAATAATTGTTGTTATTGAAAAGTTTACGGACCGTTAAAAAATATTAATTATTTAATTTAACTAAATAATAATAAATTTAATTATTACCGGCAACAAAATAAGATAACGACTTTAAATAAAATATTTCCGTCATTAATTTCGGCCGAAAAAGATTTTCGGTCTATGAAATAACTCTAAATAAATTAGAAAATAACCTTAAACGTAAGTAAAAAGGTTACCTTGATTGTACGTTAAATAATAAACGGGTAGTTAAGGTAAAATTTACGAAATCTTTTAATAAACTTATTAAATATTTTAATAATAAAAATTTAACCGAAAAAATAATCCTAATTTAAAAAAAGCAAATAAAATATATTAACGAAATTTGCTACTATCGCTTAAAAATATAAATACTTTCGATATTTAAAACGATACCTTTTTAATTAATAATCATATCGATCGGAAAAGCTTATAAATATACGTAATAAAATTATTTAATAAAATATTTAAATAACGAATAAATAAATTGAATATAATGATTATTTTTACGATAAAAACGAAATTATTATTTTTTGCTTAAATTACGAAAAAAAACCTATATTTATTTTAAGATTAATTAAAAAGTTTGAAATATAATTAAATAATCCTAAAATAAATTTATAATGTAATAATTAATATATTATACGTTTTATTAACGTTAACATTATCCAGTTATAAACGAAACTTAAGTATGTTAATATATATAATTATTAATTCTAATAAGTTATTATCCAAAACCAAATCAAAATAAATTATACCCTTATAAAGAATATATTAACGGATGGGTTAATTAAAGTTTTACCGGTAAAAAGATTTAAGAAATTTAAGGAACAAATTTTATTAATAAATATAAAAAAAAAGATCGAAATTAGGAAATTACGGAAATTATAGCAAAAGGATTTTAATGAAATAAAGGATTAACACCATAAAAAAGAATTAACCGGATAGATCTTAATACCCAGAATCTCATAACAGGTTAGCCAGCTTCGAAGGAAGTAGTTTAAGGGGGTATGTTAGATAATAAGGGTCCTAAGATAGACAGGACGTTACGGAGATTACCTATAGCGTAGGACGGGGATTATATTAACCATATCCACTAGTATAAGCCCTGACCGCCGCGTTTAAAGAATTTCATAATTAATATAACAACCAATGCACATAATTCAAGGTTACGCAATATTTAACAATTATTTATTAATTATTATATTATATATTTAACGGTTTTATATTTAAACCAACTTTAATTTTTTAATTAATTAAAAGTTAAATAAAGTTTTTTTTAGTAATTTACGTAAAAGATAATAATTCCGTCTTGGTTATAAAAGTAATTATTATATTTTATTTATTTACCCGTTATTTTATTACTTTTCCGAATAATTTTTTAATATATATTTAAAAACTTTTTTGATTAATTATATTATTTACGAAACAAGTATTATTTTAAATATTTAATAAATTCTTACCGTCGAATTATAACGTTAACGTTTTAATACCGATTAGATATAATTTAATTTAATTTATTATTTTATAATATACGTTATTAAGGTTTAAATTAAATCGTACGAATTTAAATATTATAAATAATATATTAAATTACGTGTTAATTATAACGTATAAAATAAAACCGATTTTTTGGGGATTTATTAATAAAACTTAAATAAGTTAAGTTAAAATTTGGTGATAGTTTAATTTTTATTATAAATATTTTTAAGAAATTATTTAAACTTCTTTTGGAAATTAAGTTAATTAATTTATTTATAAAATCGGATTAAAATAATTAAATTGTTTTGTTCAGTTTATTTTTAATTATTTCGATACCAAATTATCATAAGTTTTTACTTTTTATAAAAATATATAGTTTTTATATTTGTTATATTAACTAATCGATAAAACATTAATTTTTCTTATAATATGCCGTAATAATATTGTTTATAAAAAAAAGCTAATGAATGAAATAATAAAATTCGTAAGGAATAAAATTAAATTTTAATTTTATTAAAGTATTAATAAAAGGTTTTTCTTATAATAAAAATTATTTTTTTAATTTATATAATACCTTTTTAAATAAAAATATTTTATTACGAAATAAATAACTTAAAAATATTTTTATATCTATTTCGTAAAATACATTTACGTTAACGAAAGTATTTATAATATTATATTATTTAATTATTAAATTAAACTTTATTACGATAATAATTAAGGTTCGAAACGAATTTTTAATAAATATGAATATATATATATATTACCGTAAGCGTTTTTAAATTATTAATTATTTCGTATAACGAAACGGGTTTTATATTTTTATAATTAATTATATTTATTAAATTTATCAATATATACTTACATATATTCTAAAAAATATTTTTATTAACAAGAAATAAATTAATAATTTTTTACAATTATAATTTTTTTATAATTTTATAAATAAACCTTTTTGGTTTTTATAAATATTTTCCTTAAAAAATATATATTTAGGTTTTTATGGCTTTACGGTAATAACGGTAAATTTCGCTTATATATCCGGCTTTATAACCTAAGTATTATACGTATTATTATAAAACTTTTTCGATTATAATAACGTATATTTCGGATTTTTAATTTTTTTTAAATTCGTATAATTTACCGGCCGATTATTACGTATATTTATAAAATAAATTATTTCTTTTATATTAAATACGGCCTTTTATACTTTATAATTAACTTTAATAATATTTCTATAATATAAAACGTACGAAAAGGTAATTTTAACCCGCAAAATGTTTTCGTTTTTTATTATTATCTTAAATTAAATAATATAATAAAAACTTAAATTTACCTTTATTTTTTCCGTTAACATAATAATTATAATAGTTATTAAAATAAACGTTAATAACGATAATAATTTAAATAACGGCAATAATTTAAATATAACGGTTATATAAAAATAATTAATTTTATATAAATAAATTTATTTTTCCTTATTCCGGATATCTTTCTCAACGTTTATATTATTTTAGAATTATTCTTTTTTTAGTTTAATTGAAAATTAAATTATTTTATATAAGGTTTGATTTTTTTTTTATATAAATTAAGTAACTTTTAATTTAATTAAGTATTTTTACCTATCGAAATAAGTTTTGCAATTTATTTTTCGTAATATAAAAAAAGTTATTTTTAAAGTTTTTAATATTACCTAAAAAGATAACCTTTTCGTTAAATTAAACGTTTCGAATAATAATTATTTTATTCGTTAATAAGTTCTAAAATCTATAAATATTAATTAATTAATAACCGATAAGGAAATTAATTTATATTTTAAAACTTTACTTTTAAAATTTTTTTTTATAAATGTAATTATTATAACGTAAGCTATATAACCGTAAATTTGCAAATAAACTTTTTAAAGCTTTCAATTAAATATTATAACCTCGTCCTTATACGTTAGGTAAATATAATAAATCTTATATAATATTTGTTAAAAAAAGCGTATTTAAAGGTACGGTTATATAAATATATACCTGTTTTAAAAATATATACGATTAAAAACGTAAGTAATTTAACGTTATTTCGTATCGTAATCGCTTTTTTCTTAATTATACCTTTTAAACCCTTTATACCCTCGTTTTAGGTTTATATATACGATATTAAAAATTTAAATTTAATATTAAAAAAAAAGAATTAAAATATACTTCGAAATTGATAATCTTTTAAGATTTCGTTATCGTATTCGATTATTTATAAAAAAATCTTATCTTAATTTTTTAGGATTTTTAAAAAAAATCTCGAAACGTTATAATTAGTATATTTTGCTTTCGGTTTTTAAAGTAAATATTTCAAATAAATCCTAAATATTTATCGATAATAAACATAATATATTTATACCTTTCCGGGTTTTTTTCGAAATTTACAAAATCGATCACGATTTATTATCCTAATCAGGATATTTTTTTCCGTAATTTATAACGTATTTATTTTTTAGCTTTCGTTTTATTCTATATTTAATATTTAATTGTTATAAACCTTTTTGAACGTATTTTTTTTATATAAAACTATAATTAAGTAATTATTTCGAAACCTAAATAACTTAATTTTAAATGGTATATAATACCGCTATTTATACGTAAAGGTTTTTTCGTTCATAAATTAACGTTTCGTTTATAAATAATAAAAATTATATAAATAATTATTACGTTACTATTTTAATAACCAATTAATTAAACTTATTTATTAACGTAATAATTATTTAATTATACTTATTTCGAATAAAATTATTAATGTTTTAATTATTTTATTAATACCCTTTTTTTTCGAAATTATCGAAATAATATTAAGTTATATATAAACTTTCTGCAATAAGTTACGTTATATAATTATAACGTTTTCGTACCGTTAAAACTTCGAAATAATATATTAACCTTTCCGTACTTTTTAATCGGAACGAAATTATTACTTATATATATTCCGTTACCTTATACGGTTAATATAAAATTTAAAACCTTATTAATGAAATTAAAAATATATATCGTCGATCTTAAATTTAAAATGAAAAAAAATTTAAGGAATAAAATAAACCGTTTATTACGTTACATTAATCGGAAATCAGGAAATATGCCAAAAAAAAAATTTAAAAGTTAATCTATTTTTTATTTAATTAATTTATTTATAATTTTGAATAAACGGTTAATTTTTTCCTTTAAGGATTAATTAAAAATAATCCGTTTTTTAACTATAATTTTTATTATTTTATTAAAGCTAAATCTTATTAAAGCTTTATTAAAAGAATATATAATAATATCAAGTTAATTTATATAAAATATTTAAGCATATTTTATAACGAATATTTTATACGTTTAATTTTTAACGTTTTTATTTATTGGTATTTCGATTTAAATATAAACCTTTATAGCTATTTTATTTTGATTTTCGTTTAAAGGCCTTATTACGCGGTTAAACGCCAATAAATTTGGAATTATTTTAAGTAAAATCGTTTTATTTAAATAAATTCGCGTAAACTCCGTAAAACGTCGGAAACGATTTTTTAATATTTTGTAATATAAATAATTAATAATTTTGGGCTTAATAATTTAAAAGGTTAATAATCGTTTTTTGGTAATTAATCGTACCGTTTTTAATTTTAGCCTTTTTTATTATTTAAAAAACAGTTCTTTAAAACTTTATAAAAAAATATAATTATATATAAATCGTTAATTTATCCTATTATTATATGCGTTTCTGGAATTTTATGTCGTTATTTTATAACTATAACTTTTTATTATTTTCTGATTTATTCGTTTAACTTTTTAATAAATCCCGAAACTTACTTTAATGTTTCGCAATATTTTCGTGAAGTACTAATTATAAGCTTATCGTCGTAAATTTTGCCAAATTTAGCTAATATAACGTACCATTTTCGTAAGTTTTTTCTTAGAAAAAAAATTATTTATTTAATTATTAAAGATATAAATTTTAAAATTTATTTCGTTAAGTTATTAATATTTTTGCAAAAAATATTATACTTTCGATTTTTATAAATATATACCATATATTTCTAGTTATAAACTTATTTATTTTCGATCGTTATTTTAACGATATTCGTTAATTAATTCGTAAAATTAACTTTTTCGATAGTTTTTATAAAAAATAAGGTTTTAGTTTGTATTACAAAATGGATTTATTTCTTTAAGTAAAAGGTTATATCGGGTTTTATAAGTTTAATAAATTACGGACGTAATTAATTAAGATCGATATAATTTTAAATTTTAAAAGTATATATTTTAAACTAGAATTTCCTTTTAAAATAATCCTAATCCTTAACTTTTTTATAAATAATAAAGAACGTTAATAATACGACTATTATTATCACTAATAAAATATATAAATAAGTATTATTAATATATAACCTATATCGTTTTAGTAACAGTTAATTAATTAATATATAACGCTAATTAAGCAAATAAGACTTTTAATTATTAGATATAAGGAACATTAATTTTGTTGTTATATTAGGCTAACTACGTATGCTATAAAACACGTTCAGCTTTTTGGTAGTCTAGCCACGGAACATATATGTGCCGATCAGTAGGTGACCTTTCCGTTTATGGGGTGCGCTACGCATCCCCCAGCTAGCTGACAGGAACCCCTATTCCTATACTGTAACAAATACGTCCGCGGCCAAAATATATAACTGAATTCTGAATTTGTAATAATAATCTGGAAATGCTCATATAATAATTCAAATAATAATAATATACTTATTATTTTTAATAACTTTAACGGTCCCGCTTTTAATCAATAGCTATTATTTTAAAATAAAATTTATTACTTAATAATTTATTAAATCGTTTAAACTTTTATTTGTATAATTTGCTTATATTATTAACTTTATAAAAAAAAATTTATTACATGCTAGTTTTATTCGACTAGCTTATGTTATTTTCTTTTAACGGCCGCTTTTATAGCAAGGATTTCGACAGTTTTACGTTAATAATTTATTTTTGAACGAAATTAATTTTACTTTAAAATTAACTTTTTTTAATTCGGTAAAAAGGTTTTAAGGTAATAATATATTAATATCGTTTTATTAAACGATTTTATTACGTAAAAGCTTTAATAAATCGTATTAAGGTTTTATTTTTATAGCCCTGCCGACTATAATAACATTAAAGCGGTTAATTAATCTCGTTACGCGTTAATTATAATTTCGTAATAATATATTATAAATAACAAAAACTTAAAAATTTTTAATTACGATTTTTTTTTAAAAAAACCGAAAAAATATTATTATACAAAAATACGTAACGTTTTATTAAACGTTATTAATATAACAATATATTATTAACGATTTCTAAAAAGAATTAAAATAATGTATATTATATATAAATATTAAATGCAGGTAAGGTATATAAATTTAGTACAGACGCGTTAAGGTAAGCGTTATATGGGCCAACCAATCAGGTACATACTAACGTACCAGATTCCAACAAGTAATAAAAAATCTAATTAATTTAAATTTATTATTAAAAAATACGAAAATTTACGCAGCTTATTTATACCCGCAGTTTGTTTTTATTATACGTTATAAGAACTTATAAATTACATCTTTAAATTTTTAGTTTATTAAATTAAGTTATGTATTTTTAATAAAGTGAACTAATTTGTTAAATAGCCTACGTAGAAAGCGGGAAACTTGACCACGTTGTTTACTCATAAGTACTCACCTCTTCACCTCAACCTCAACGCCTCGACTTTATACCCACCAACCATATCCCCGACTTCTATGCTTTCAGGCATATCCTTCATCAGCTCGCCCCGATTAGCACCATCGTAATATCCTTCACCAATCACCAAATAATAATCGTCCACAGGTCGAATAATCATAGGTTTGTCACACCCAAAGATCATCCATACCTCATCTCCTGCATCTGCGGACTTGAGTGTCAGGCCTATCCCACCATTTGCCCCAATAAAAGGGAGATGCTTCCCAATAACCCCCCAAGCCAGCCTCGTAAATATTGTCCCGTTATCAATGCTTCCTTCCGATTGCTTGTCCATTCGGATGATATCCAACATTGTAAAGCGACGCTCTCCAGGTTTGATTTCTGCTATGCGAGAGTATTTAATGAGAGCATCGGCGCTCATTGTAATTGCCTGCCTGAGTTTGGAGTGTGCATCGGCATCCTCTGGTTTGAAATGGTCGACTGCGGCCAGGGTGCTAGCTAATGCAGGCCATTGAGGTAAGTCGAAGTCATCCGCAATATCAGACTCTAGTCCAGTCCTAGCCTGATTTGATCGTGCCTTCCTTAAAATAGATCTGCAGCTGTCGAGAAAAACGGATGTAGGGGTGTTGTATAGTTCAACACCCTCAGGGAGATTGAATATCTGATCGATGCGATTAACACGTATTCCATAAGCATTGAGTGTTGAGCAATCAGCAGAGAAGCTCGGTTTGAATCGCGACATGAATGGAGGCAGTTCGTCCTCGAATTTTGGACAAGAGGATATCC
Source organism: Monosporascus sp. CRB-9-2 (assembly GCA_004155915.1). Classification (NCBI taxonomy): domain Eukaryota; kingdom Fungi; phylum Ascomycota; class Sordariomycetes; order Xylariales; genus Monosporascus; species Monosporascus sp. CRB-9-2. Next base: position 18,095 of record QJOA01000465.1, read on the forward strand.
ATATTCTGGTGAAGGGGTTTCTCCAATCAGGTACCCAACTTGGGAGAGTCCGCTCTTGATGAGGACAGCTCCAATTAAGCCCAGCGTAGAGGAGAAAGTTAAGTGAGTTGTACTTTCGTAATACGAAATCAGCAACACTGGTATATGTGTCCTTCACCGAATAGTCGTAGCTTATCGTCAGGCTTCCCTCAGAGTAATCATGGGCCAGGTGAAGGATACCATATAGCCGATCTCGATCATCTGTGCATTGAAGCTTATATGAAGTTGCCAGTACTTCCAGGAGGTTTAGATCATAGTTGCTCAGTGTGGAACCCTGCAACGGACGGTGCTGGCTGTCGGGGAACCCAAATCTCGAGGGGAGACTGACATTTGGATAGACGTCCGCCCAGTCAATCCATATCGGGGTACTGATATCAACAGCGGAAAACCTGCTAGAGGCGAGCCGAATAAAATGGTACACATTGAAACTAGGGAGTACAATATTCCGGCATTGAATAACCAAATTTGCCGCGTTGCTGACCTCTTGCTGAATCCATACCCTCATCCAGTAAGGATTTCTGAAGACGGATTTCAGTGGCTCCCAGAAGGAGGCATCGGTTCCAAGGTCGTCGTCGATACTGCGGTCGTCGAATGTGAGCAATTTGCGCAACGCTGGGTTGTTGGGATCAACTTCAATATCCAGCCAGACATATACGGTGGCAGCGTTTTGATATATCTTTCGCATGAGCTGGACCTGGTCGCTTCGCTCTTGGACGTTATTTTGGTTGATACATATTGCATCGATCCAAATCACACGCGGCTGGTCACGCAGGCGCAATACATGGAGCGCTGCTGCAAGGTTTGAAGTCACTTTGAAATTGTTATCTTGATTTAGGTGGATTGTCTTGGCGCCATTTGTCGATCCCCACATGTAAGAAAGTGCATCGTAAGGTGGGTTGGCATGTCTGTCGACGTGGAGATTGTGTCGGCTGAGCTTCCCAAATATTGGACTCGTCTCCAGACCTGGCAGGAGCTCGAGGAGCCTGATTTCAGGGTTCCCAGACCTCAGCGGAGTTGTCGAATAAGCATTCGCCGTGGTGGGCATAGTTGAGCTTTAGACAGGGTTGCTGAATATAAGCAACATAAGGTTTGTTGGGTTATCGGCGTTTGTGCTAGCGGGTCACGAGCTCGGTAAGGCTCCCGGGCACTGGCACTACTGGGTCTTTGCGTGAATGCGCTCGCCTTGGCATAGATCCTGTTTCGAGAAAAGGGCTTCGTGTTATGAGCAAAGGGGCTTGGCTCATGCCAGACGGTCGGGCAGAATGGTTGACGTCCCGACCGGCGCCGAGAAGATCACGTGACCTACCGACCAAATATAATGGGCTCACGGGGGAACGTGAGTGAGCAGGTGAGCCGGCATAACCAGCGGCGAGTTACCTCGGCTAGCTCAGGCTTCTGCAGGCTCGTTTCCTTAAGGTTATTCAAAGCATACCCCCATAACTCTTAAAATTAACCAATCAAATGCCGTCTCCTCGTAACGAGCCGGCGAGGCCAGAGTTGGAGTTGTACGAAATAAGGGTCTCCGACGTGGTGTTATGGCTGCACCATACCATCACGCCACCAGGGCAAAAGATCCGCGGAATGATCGCAATTATGGCGATCATTCTAGTGCTTACAGCTGTATAAGAGCTGTACGGTGGACCAGGCCGTGACATCTTTTAACAAAATTATTAGCTTTTTCTATATTTTTAAAATTTAAGAGTTTAAATAAAAAGAATTTATTATATAACCAAATTGACGCCGATAAGTTTAATATTATATATGCGTCGAATATAAGTTTAAATACGTATAAAAAAATTACGATTTATAAAATAATAATTATAACTAATATTATTAAATATAAATTTAAAAAGATTAAGTAATTATTACGCTTTTATAATTTTAATAAGATAACTACAGGTTGTATTATTATATAGCGGGTATCTTAAATATATTTAATATAAAATACATTCGTATATTAAGTTTTAAGCCGTATATATTAGTTTATTATAACGTTTTATATATAGAAGCGAGATATATAAGCAAGCAAAACATTTCTTAGTACTTTGTAATAACAAATTTAAATAATTTAATAATAATATATCGCATTAATTTAAATTTATCGGTTTCTTTTTCGTTAAACGTTTTTATAACTTCTTTATAAATATACGTATTATATTTAAGTTTATCGTAAACGTTATACTTCCGTTCCTTCGTTTTAACTCTTTTATAACAATTTTTTCTAATTATTATTAGCTGCATTTTTTTATTACCCTCTTTTTAAGCTAAAAAAACTTATTCTTTTTATATAAGAAATATTTTTCTTTTTTAATTTTTTTTAATTTTATAATATTTAACGTCCTATATAAGCTTATAAGCTAAATAAGTTTGCGAGCCGTTTTTTGACACCTCGTAACAACAAATTTAAATAACTTAATAATAATATATCGTATTAATTTAAATTAATCGGATTTTCTTTTGCTAGACGTATTTATAACTTTTATATAAGTACGCGTATTATGTCTCGGCTTTCCGTAAACGCCATATTTCCGTTTTTTTAGTTTTAACCTTTTTGTAATAATTCTTTTTAATTATTATTAATTGTATTTTTTTATTACTTTTTTTTAGGTTAAAAAGTTCGTTCTTTTTACATAATAGAAAACAATTTGAAAAAACGTTTATTTTTAATTTTGTAACGTTTGCTTAAAATGTAATTCGCTTTGCATAAATAAGTAACTTTTTCCCGAAAAGAATATTTTCGTATGAAAATAATAAACTATTTTTAGTTAAAAAATTAACCGATTTAGCTATTTTTTATTTTAATAAGTTACTTTGTTAATTTTTTATTTTTTTTATAAATAACGTTTTTGTTTCGTTATTTTCTTAATATTTTTAAAGGTTTTTACGGACGAGAAACGAATGGAACCGGTAAAAGTTAACGAAAAACGGTCGACGTAAGCATAATTAAAAAAACCTTGAATTCGGAAAAAACCTTATTAAAATCGGATAAAATAAATTTAGTTTTTACGAATCTAAATTTAATGTTATTAAATGTTATACCAACTTAAAATACGTTTTAAAAGCCGATAAGGAAATCTTTTTTGTTAATATAAATATAATAACGTTATATTAAATCATTAATATATTACGAATAAGCGTATTTTAAAATAAAAAAATAAAATATATTAAAAGGCTAAAACTGATGCAAAAAATGCGCAGATATATAAAACGTAATAATATTATTATTAACGTAATACTTTTTGAATTTTATTAAATAATAATTTTCGTGGCCGTCGAGGATAAAAAAACGTTTCGAATCTTTTATACGCGGCCGAATATACTTATTAAAATGCTGGATTTATTCGAAATCTAATTTATTTATTATCTAGCCATTATTATTGAATACAATCTTTTAATCGGTTGCTGGTAATAAGTTATTATGGTACTAGGAGTTAAAATAAGTTTTCCCTGCCATAATAATAAATAATAATATAACTTAATTTTGGGAATTAATAACTTAAATAATTACAACTTATCTTTTATTTTTTTTTTTACGTTTATTTAAATTTTCCATATTTTTCAGTATTAATAATTATTATATCTGTTATTATAAAAAAACCTTTTTAAAACTTAGTTTCGTTAAAGTTATAAATATTTTTTTCACGATATTATATTTCGTAATTATAACACGAATAAATTCGAATTATTTGTAAAATATTTTTGAATTTTCGTATAAAACCCGTTAATAATCGATTTTCCGATTTAAACGCGTTTAAACCTTTTTTTGCCGTGTAATAAAGTTTAGCGCTTAATTAATTTTAACGCGTTTTATAACGTACTAAGTTAGTAATATATTAGCCATTTCTTTAACGTATTAAAACCGGATAGGAAATATTTACGTATTTAGATTAAGCACTTTTTCAATAATAAATTTATTTTCGGTCGGCGGTAATTTTCGTAATTAGGAAATAATATCGGTTCGGGAGTATCGACCGCAATATCGGGCTTTTAAAATAAATTCGGGGATATTATATATATAATATAACTTTTTAAAGCTTAACTTTTAATTTTATTTTTTAATTTAAATAATTAAGTTTATTTTAAAATTTTTATAAAACGTTCCATATTATTAATAATAAAAATTTTAAAATTAAAATTGGATAATTAAGATATTAATAAAAACGGTTCGCGAACTTATTTGGTTCGCGAGCTTATATAGGACGTTACTTAAAATATAATTTGTTTTATATAATTAAATACTTTTTTCTCGAAAAAGAGTATTTTTAATATAGAAATATAAATTATTTCTTATTAAAAAATTAAACGATTTAATAACTCTTAATAAATTACTTTAATAATTTTTTACTTTCTTTTATAAATAACGTTTTTGAATCGTTATTTTTTTTTAATATTTATAGAAAAATTTTAAACGGAAAACAAATAAAACCGGCAAAAGTTAACAGGAAAAAGGTTAGCATAAATATAACTAGAAAAGATTCTAATTCAGAAAAAACATTATTAAAATTGAATAAAATAGAATAATCTTTTATAAATTCAGATTTATTAATATCGGATGTTATAATAATCTAAAACGTATTATAAAAGCCGGCGAAAAAAAAAATCTTTTTTAATAATATAGGTATAATAACGTTATATTAAATTTTCGATATATTATAAATAAATACGTTTTAAAATAAATAAAAATAAAATATGTTAAAAATTGAAACCGATACGAAAAAACATGTATATATATAAAACGTGATAATTTTATTATTAACATAATATTTTTCGAATTTTATCGAATAATAACTTTCGTAATCGTCGAAAATGAGGAAATATTTCGAACTTTTCGTACGCGTTCGAACATATTTATTACGAATGGGTTCAAGCTTTATTTTTTAGGCTGAGCCTTACTATTTAAACGATATACTAGGAGAAAATACAAAACTTTATAAATAAAACTAAACTTTTTATAACTAAATTTTAAATCTCTTTTTTAATTTAAATAGCTAGGTTTATTCTCGTTCTTTTTTTATAAAACGTTTTATAACGTTAGTATTAAAAAAATAAACGATTAAAAATAAGTAGTTAAAAAGGCTAAAAAAATATCTCGTTTGCATATATAGGACGTTAACGTAATAATTATAATCTATACGGTTAAAAAAATCAAATAAGTTTTTTTTATTAAGTTACTTTTATAAAGTTTATAATAAAATATTATAATCGATAAGTATTATATCGTAATTATAAGAATATTCCGGTTAAAAATAATCACGTCGAATATTTTTTTAACTTAATTTAAATTGTTAAGTATTATATAGTTTGTTTTAAAACGTTAAGCTTTTTAATCTTAGTAGCTCTATATATAACTAGCTAGCTTACCAACTTTTATATCCTTTTTTTAAATTTTACATTTTTATTATTTTATTATTTATAATCCTTTTAAAAAAGTTATGAAAGTATATATATAATCAAAAAGGTTTAAATTTTAATATAATTATATTTTATTTATTTTATAATATTTTTTTAAATTATTATTCTTATAAATTTTTAAACCTAATTTTCGAAAACTTATATATAAGGTAACGTTAAAAAGCAAAAAATTCCATACCAAGTAATCAGGCTATATTTTTAAGGTGTTAGTACTTTTATAGATCTTTTTTCAAGTAAGTTAACGGGGATTGAATTGGGACAGGGCTTATCAAAGTTGTTGTACGCAGAATATCTTGATCGGTGCTTGGGAAAAAGAAGAATCATCAGGCGTTGCTGCTTGCTATGGAAAGCCTTGGTCTAAAAAACTAGATACAAAAGTTGTCAGGTCAGCAATTTATAGACGTCGCCGACCTACTGGCCATAGCCGAAGTTGATTGCCGAGATGCCCAGCGGCGAAGCAAATGGAAGCAGCTAGAAGCTGTAGCTGCAGTAGCTTGTAGTAGCAGCTGCAACAGCAGCTGCACCCATTTCTGCTCCTCACTCCACTTCAATATTTATTAACATTAAAGTTTTACCGTTTTATTAATTTTTCGATTTTAAAATCGAGCTATTTTCGAGATAAACGCTATTATATAATTAAGCGTAGATTAATTCTTATACGAATTGCTAATAGTATAAAAGATTGTCGACGATTACTAAAATAAACTCTATTCGTTTTAATAAATTTTCCGTAAAAATCTTTAATTTGTTCGTTAAAAAACTAAAAGATAATATACATATTTCCGTAAATTACTAGGACTTTAATAAGATTATTGTAATAAGTTGTTATTTAATTTTTTAATTTATAAGATTTTAAATACCTTTTATTCGGCATTTATATATTAAGTTGGAGATTATTATAATCTTTAATTGTTTAAGTATCGTTTTTTTTTTTAAAAAAGAACTTTTATACCGGTTCGGTTTATTTAAATACTTTATAATAAAGTTCGATATAATAAATATCTTTAATTAGTTTTAATATTGTATTAATTATAACGTACTATACCTATAATCGAGATCTATTTATAAGCGAGACATTTTTTATTATTTTAACATTATATCTTTAATTACCTATTTTTTAGTATCAATATTATAAAACGCCTTATAAAAACAGCGAGAATAAACCTAGCTTTTTAAGTTAAAAAATAAAACTCGAAATTTAATAATAAAAAGCTTAGTTTTATTTATAAAGTTTTATATTTTTTTTAATATACCGTTTCAAAGGTAAAAAAATGTGTCCGAATCGATATTATACTTTCTTTTTTATAAAAATTAACTCTAATTAAAAGAAAATCGACTATTAACCGAGTTTTTAACTTAAATACTTAAACTTTTTTAATCGACTTTAATATATTAAAGATCTAATTAATATATTGCTTATTTAACCCGTTATAAAAGGTGTTTAAATTAATTAAACGTCGAAATTAATGGAATAGTAAAAAAGCCTTTTAATACGTTTAAATCGAAAAATTAATTACAAACGGGTTTTATTCGAAAATCTTTAAATATTTCGTAACTAATTCGAATTTATTCGAGTTATTATTATAAAATACGGTATCGTAAAAAAGGATACTTATAATTTTAACGAAATCAAATTTTCATTAACGTTTTTTATAATAGTACACATAATAATTACTAGTATTAAAAATCGTAGGAAACTTAAATAAATATAATAACGTGCCATATAAGCAAGCTGTACATATAAGAAAGCTGTACACTTTTTTGGTACGATTAAGAACATACTTAATTTATTTAACTATAACGTATTAAATTAACTTAAATTAATCGAATTTTTTTTTCGCTAAATATATTTACAACTTTTTTCCAAGTATATATATTATATTAAAGCTTATTACGAACGTTATGTTATTATTTCTTCTCCTTAACCCGCCTGCGACCGGTTAACTTTTAACGCGTCCTAATTAATATTATTTCCATTTCGTAAAAGTTAAAGCCGACCGACGAGAAAACGATTATTAACCGAATCCTGAACCTATATATGCGAATATTTTTTGTTCGGTTCGATCGTTGACGATATACGTTACAAAATACGTCGGAAAACGCGTTATAAGACGTGTTAAAAAGCGCATTAAAGCACGCGTTAAGGGCCGTTACGGAGCATTTCGCGGAGCCTATAGTAAAACGTATCGAACTTAATTTTATAATAATTCGAAACTTACGTAATTATACGATTAAAATAAACGCTTTTTAAAAAGTTAAATACTTGTTATATAAAAAGAACAAATTCTTTTAGCCAGCAGAAAGGTTGTGGCAAAAAATTATTGTTAACAGTTACTAAAGTTAATTAGTTACGGGCGGGTTGATAAAAAGGAATAGTAATTTGACGTCCATAATAAATCTTAATATAATGCATGCATTTATTTAAAAGCTGTAACTACAATTAACGAAAAAGAATACGATTAATTGGAATTAATTTAAAATGTTATAGTTAAGTAAATTAAATATTTTGTTAATTATACCAGAAAAGTGTATAGCTCGCTTATATGTACAGCTCCCTTGTATAATACGTTAAGAGAATAAAAAATAGGTTATAATTATCCAAGTTGTTAATTTTTAAGGTTAAGTTCTGTTATTATTTATTATTATAAAGAGAAAAAAAAATTGTATTTTAATATCGTAATAATTTTTTAATAATCGATTAAAAGATTCTATTAAGTAATAATATTTAAATTATAACCGAATTAAGTTTAAAATAAATTTACTATTTTAATAAATATATTCGGATGTATATAAAAAGTTTAACACGTTTTTTATCTTTAATAGTTTCGTAAATTATAATATTATGACGATTTATATATTTACGCATTTTTCGTATCGACTTTAACCTTTTAATATATTTATTTCTTTTATTTTAAAACGCGCCTATTCGTTATATATCGAAAATTTAATACAACATTATTATATTTATATTAATAAGGAAAAAGATTTGTGTCGGCTTTTATAACGCGTTTAAAGTTTCTCTTACGTCCGATAATATTAAATTTAAATTTGCGAAAGTTAACCTTATTTTATTTGATTTTAATAATAGTCTTTTTTTGAATTAAAAGTTCTTTAAATTATACTACGCTAATTATTTTCTTGCTTATTTCCGTCGGTTTTATTTTTTCGTTTGTAAAAACCTTTAAAATTATTCATAAAGTAATAAAAGAAAAATGTTATTTATAAAATAAATTTAAAAATAAAAGTTCGCTTATAAAAATAATTAAATCGATTAATTTTTAAATAAAAGTAACTTATTATTTTCGTATAAAATTACTTTTTTTGAAAAAAGAATTGTTTAATTATACGAAACGATTTATATTTTAAATAAACGTCGGAAAACTAAAAATTAACTTTTTTTAAAGAAAAATTTCTTAGTATATAAACAAAATAAGTTTTTCTGGCCGAATATCATAACCAAACGAGCTGGGCTCATTGGCAGACGGTCGGTAGTTAAATAGATTGTCCCCGACGTAAGACTTTAGATTACGTAATATAGATCCGAACGGATCCCCTGATTTAAAAGAATCTATACATTTGGAAGATATGGATCCGAAAAGATCCCCGGATCTATAAAAATCTAATTTGCTTATACGGTATGGATCCGAAAAAATAAACGGATTTAAACGAATCTTAATTAAAATATATCCGCTTTTTATTTTTATAATTTAAATAATATTAGCTTATAATATAATTTAATTATCCAAATTATTTACTGTTATCTATTATTATTAAACGTAATTATTACCTTATTGCTTAGACTCTTACGATATTATTGCTAATATAAACCATACGATTAGATTTAATAGTTGGTTAAGCCTATAGCCGTCAATCGAAAAAAAGAATGGTAAAAAAGCAGTTAATAACGGCTAAAGATAATTATTATAAAAAGATTAAAATTAAAAACGGAAGTATAGCGTTTACGACAAGCTCGGATATAATACGCGTATTTATAAAGAAAAATTCGGTTAATTTAAATTGATTTAATATGTTGTAGTTATATTATTTAAATTTATTACTGCGGAATACTAAAAAGTATTTCGCTTATAGATATGTCTCGCTTATAGGTATAGCACGTTATCTCATTTAATTAAACAAGTTAATAAGTAATAATAAAAAGTAAATTTTCTATTGCTAAAAATATTTCCAATTATTCGATAAAAGTTTTTTAACTTTTTAACTGTTTCGAAATTTTATTATATTACGTAAAGAACTAATATAAACCTTTTAACTATTATAATTTTGGCAGCTAATTAAGCGTAATGTATTATACTTTTAAAACTATAAAATATATTAAATTAAATATTTACTTAAATTTTAAACTAAAAACTGTTAGGGATTAGAATATGATAATATGATAAAGATGAAGAACTAGAACTAGAATACAGAAATCGGCGAGCTGGCTAGCTATATATGGGCCCGCCAAGACTAGCTAGCCATATATGTGGAGCAGCCAAGCCAATAGAGCTTGGAGCACCACAGAATCCCTAACAAAAACAAAGAATTATTAATTTACTCTTTCCTTTTAATTAAAATGCTTTTAAAGTTTAATTTTTTAATAAATATAATAAATTTTAAAAGTAGAAAAAAAAACTTATTAAAAGAAGAAAAAAACTGTAGGCCTGCACTTTAATTATTAAAAATAGAATCGAAATTAAATTTAAGATTTTCTTAAAATATATATCTTTAAATAATATAGATTCGATTAAATGTATAAATTTAAAAAATTAACATTTTATTATATTACTTAATTATTTAAATTACTTTTAATTATCTAGACTATCCTTCATCATCTGCTATTACTAGACGTAATCAAGAATTGATTTATTGCTTAGATTTCCATATACGACTGCAAACATAAACCGTACTACTAGGTTTAATAATTGGTTAGCTAGCAGCCGTCACAGATACGGTCATAATCGGAAATGACATAGCTTTTTCGTCTCACTGGATAGAAAAGTTCGATAATAGCGAGTTTCACAGTATAGGAGCTCTCTCTTACCGAGCAGAACGGCAGCTTTTGATGCTTATATAATTCTAGCAAAGAGAGTCCCCACGACGTTACAGGAGAATGTCTGGTTCAATCCTTTCGTGCACTTCTCACATGAGAACTCGGATATGGTCCAGGGCCCAAATTCTGACTCAGTGGTACCTAATTTCTGGGGTCCGTCCCGATGCAGAGGTTTGTGAAGGGGCGAATGATTCCACCGCTGACCCTTTTATCATCAACAATATTCCATCGACAGATTTAGGGACTAACCTAAGTTGTATGATGTTACAATACGATTTGCGATGTATTCTAAGGCCAAAAATGCCTGCGGCGAATTAACATTAGATGAAGACCTATGTTACCACACAGAGAACATTCGAATCTCGTGCCGCTGTATCTTCTTCCACGTGTCCTTTGAATTATCAATCTTACGTTGGAAGCACGTTATACTCAACCTACGAGAAACTAGGTAGGACTGACTACATTACTCACGCAGACGTCCTGAAGTCTCAGCACGAATGCGCACCGGAGGTTCTAGAAATTGGGAAAGGTCGCAGTGTGACAACGCGTAATTTACAGGTATTGTGAGTTTGTACATGTATTAAAATTATATAGAGCTGGCCGGCGCTGCCGGTAAGGCATTAGGAGTAGTGATGCATGTGATCCGCCATCTAAAGTAACCATTCCGACAACATGCATTTGTATAACAAGGGGAGTCGTCCAATCATTCGTCTATAATGCTCCCATCCCGGCGTTATGCAAAGTAAAAGAGAAAGAAGAGCTTTTAGAAAAGAGTGATTGCTGATTTAAAGGTCCTTTATCTCGAAGCGTTTCCTCAGATACTCGCCGTACCTCATCAGAATAACCGACACTGGCAGGAGCGCAATGGCGATGAACCCTAGTAGCGAGTTACCCCAGCCTAAACCGAGCTTCTCGTACATCGGGAGGCCGGCGAGGGGCACAACGGCGCCGGCGATGGATCGCACGACTGTGTTAGAGGCCAGCGCGGAGGCCGCATAGATGGAAAAGGCGTCGACGAGGTACAGCTGGACTCCCATAAAGACCATTAGGTTCCCTATGCCGATAATGCCAGTACCGATGATTGGCACGATCCAGTGGACCTTGTATTCGGCGGTCCAGCCATAGATGAACAGGCCGATGGGGAGCAGCGTGGCACCAACGGGAAGAGGCGGGAGACGGTGCTCAGGCTTCATGCCCATCTTGTTACCGTCCGCGTCGGTCTCCGCCGCCTTCTTCGCCAAGTACTTATCCGATGACATGCTGAAGATGGCCAGGCCGATCATACTTCCCACGCCGAGGCCCAAATACGAAAGACCCACGGTGCTGGCGGAGAAACCGTAGGTCCTCATAAAGACGTCGGTGAAGGTAGTAAAGAGCAGGTACAGATACGAGTAGACGATAGCCAAGTAGATGGCCATGATGGCGACAACAGGAGAGAAGAAAAGCATCCTGAATGGGCGCACGATACCGCGTTTGAAATAGTCGGTAGCAGACAGGCCAACGTCCAGCTTTGAGCGTAGGAGCTGGTTGCCGGTCTCCTTGCGCAGCCTGGCTGCCTTACGCTCAAGTACGACGGGGGCATAGCTTTCCTTCATAACGACGAGCATCGTCAGCGCAAGAGCGCCTCCCAGGATAACCAGTAGCCAGAACGCCCATCTCCACCCCTTCGCGTCGGCCAGAAATCCGCCGCCAACGGGACCTATGATCGGACCTAGGAGCGGTCCTATGCTGAACGCAGCCATGGCTGCGCCGCGCTTAGACTGCTCAATCGTGTCTGCGATCGTGCCTCCGCCGTTCGTCATGGGCGCAGAGCCGAAGACGCCGCAGAGGAACCGGAAGACTATGAGGGAGTTCAGCGAAGGCGCGAGTGCGCAGCCAATGGTAAACGCTACGAAGCCTATATTCCCAATGTGGTAGATCGGGACGCGGCCGTATATCTCTGACAAGGGGGCGAGGACCATCGGCCCGGCTGCAAACCCCAGCACGTAGACCGAGACGACGAAAGATGCCAGCTCAAGCGAGGTGGATCCGAACTCGGCCATCACCTGCGGCACACCCGGAGCAAAGATGGCTGTGCGACACTCAGTATAAGCTAAGCCGGAGATCAGGTGTCAGAATGACTTACACGAAGCTAGCGGCGACACCAACGTCATGGCGCTGACACATCCAACGTTGAGCGTCTTCCTCCACCCGGGCCAGTTATACGGGTTCTCTGGATCGTCCGGGCCGTCCCACCATACAACGTTGGTATCATCCATGGACTCGTCGCTGTCCTCGTCGTCGTTATCGACGGGAGCGCCACTGCCCGGCCCCTTCTCCAGGTCATTCCCCGACTTCCTCGCATTCAGCTTTCCCCGCCGCGACGCTAAGGACTGCCTTCGTCTCTGTTCTGCTCTCTCGTCTAGTACATATCCCACGTTTGACGGTATATCTGCATCGTGTCCCTCGTCTATGGCCTGGCTGATCTTCTTCTCGAGCGGCAGAGTCGTGTCGACGTCGTTACCCGCCGTCGCCGTCGTAGCTGTGGAAGCTGCGCTGGCCGCCATAACCGGCTTTCGGGATGGAGCCTTGAGTCACCATTAGTCATAATGCCGAGGCCAATTATATTTTCCTTCGTGGGGGAGTTATCTGAAGGTGTCGACGCCAGAGACGTTGAAGAATAGGGACAATACAACTTACACGGCTTTTTGAGGTCAGGTTGCCCAGCTGAGACCTTGGCTAACGATGATTCGTCGAGGGGCCTTTCCGTTCTAGGGCACAAGTAACTTTATCGAGTGCCAAGTGCAAGCCTCATGCGAGTCATATAAGTGACAATACAACGGGTGGCTCAACTATGCAGCAGGAATTCTTGGTTCTTGCTGGGCCTTTGGAGATAAACATTCACGGAAGCACAAAAGGGGAAAACCCCAATAACCAGTTGTGTTAAGTAGACATGGGAAAGGGTCGGGGTGGCACTCGGGCTCGGGGCTTCGGGGCCGTGGGCAGCGGCTCATAGAAAAGAGTCTTTCTTGCGCCTGGGTCGATGCAAATCGTAGGATCCATTCTAGGACGCCTATTCGCTATAGCCCCGGCTAAAACCTTGTGACCTTATGCCTTTCGGGATTGGTAATCACGGACGTCCCAGGTTAGTATATCTGGAACCAGATCACTACGCATAAACGGGCTCACTAAGTCCAAGATGTGCTAAAGCGAGCAGCGAGTCGTAGTAATGCATGCATAATCGTGCATATTTCCTCCCTATGCAGCACCAAATCCGTCTCGGCGAGCTCCTGTTCCGAGATCTGCTGATTCATACCGTTCGGCAAAAGGTCTGCACGAGTCGGAGTTTGCAATGGAAAAGACCGATAAAGCAGTTGGACTTTGGAACACGGAATTTCAACTAAAGCCGGACCGACGATCCTGTCAAAATTTCGCTGCGAATGCCAGACGGGCCAACATGACAAGCTTTATGGACTCAACAGGCTCGCTATTTACTAGTGTTTATAAAGGTTCTATCCGACGAGGGGCGAACGAACAGCAATCGTAATAATTTTTGTAGATACGCCAAGCCTCATTTTTATTCGCTTAATCTCATCTATAACCTCCTCCGAAACGAATACCATTACTTCCACCTATTTTAACCTGTGATACAAGTACCAACATGTTAGTGTTACGTCTAGCAACATCGCCTTCGGCGCGATGAAATCTTGTGAATCGGGCTTGCTAGCGATTTGTAACGCCATTACCTGCAATTTGCCAGCCCACTTGCCGCGTACCGTGATAAGTGTTCCCTAGACAAGCCTAACACTTCGAAGTCTTTCCTGACATTCGTCGGTGCTGCATTTGCTTGAACGTCTGCAACTTTCCGTTTTCTTCCCAATTTGATACCCAAAACAAGGCTTCCGGTGGTTAGAAAAGACAGAAAAATGAGTGATAACTACAGTCGAAGCTCCCCCCTCTCCCCTTATTCTGAAGTATGGTGACGTTTTCGATTGTTAGTGGACTTCAGGGCTCTTGTTGGCTAATCCTTCTGTTTTAGTGGACCACAGCAGCTAGCGGTGGCTTAAAATTGTTAGTGTGCTGCCAGTTCGCCCCTCGTCGGGTAAGGCTACTTATTGAGAATGATCACGACCGATATAATTTGTGACTTGTGCAACTTCGTACGATTTGAATCAGCGACGACTAAGAATATGGGGCTTGAAGTAACGGACCTGGACACGTATGGCCGATCCTCCCCCATAAGGTGCAATATGCGAAGTACTTCATACGCATATCGGACCTTCCAGCCCTGTTCAGCCTCGGCCGCCAAGTCCTCGTGTTTATTGGGCGGGAGACCTGACATAAGAAGGCGGCGGAGTAGTTCGGTTTAGATCCATCATATTCAACCCCGACAACCCGACGCTATCTGCATAGTCGCTTCTGGCGCGATGTCTTCTCTGACGAACATGATGCTAAATACAGCTCTGGTATTGTCCTTCCTTACGCAGGAGGCTACAGCATCATCTAGCGGCGGAGATAAATTACAATTACAGGCCGGCCTCGGATGCTCGACGGCTTATGAAAATGCGGCGCATTTGCGTTAGAGATCGCTGGCAGCGCCGGACTTGGAACGCCATATCGAAACCGTCATGGAAGAATGGCACGCGCCTGAATGGCCGTCGCCCTAATTGATGGGAACTAGAGTTGGTCTAAAGTATGGCTCTTCCTGTATAACTACTCTTGGTCAAGAGTCCAAGGCACTGTTCCCGTAATATCGTCTAGAAAGGATCGCCCGCCCAATTAATATTGGCTTCCATCATGTTCAGGGCCTCGGGTACACGGTCCTACCCAGCACTCCTGCAACTCCTTCCACACTGTTCTATACGGGAAGTACCACCAAGTCGATGACAACCACAGCGCTGTCCCTGCTCATAGATAACTCCTCGGACTACTCGGGCGTCACGTGGACGACGCCCATCCCACGTCTGCTGCGCGGGGATTTCGTCCTCGGTGACAAGTGGAGCATAAACCATATCACCGTCGAAGATGCGCTGAGCAACCGGACGGGCTATCCGCGCCACGATCTCGCGGTGACGGGCTCGTCCCGGGACAGCGTGCGCAACCTCGGCAACCTGCCCATGTCTACCGAGCCTCGCGCCAGGTACCGGAACTGCAACAAGGTGTACGGCATGGTCGGTTACCTGATCGAGACGCCGACGGGTTTCCCGGCTGGGCGACTTCTTCCAGTCGCACCTATGTGGGCCAATGGACATGAACGAGACCGACCTCCGGCCGCGGGATGCGGAGGGAAGCGGGCTTCTCCCCGCCCACGAGTACTACTACTACAACACCACCGGGTGGGGGGGGTTACGTCTCGATCCTCCACGCTGTCGCTTCGGATATGGAAGATGCGGGTTCCATCACCGTCTCGACCGTGCTTGATTACGCCAAGTATCTCCTTGTGATGATGACGGAGGCGGGCCCCCCGTCAAAGGTCGGCCACCGGGAGGCGAAGGCGCCGAGGATGCTCGCGGCGCTCCGCCCACGATCCTCCGTCTGATATGCGAGCTACGCGCTCGGTGGCAGCACTCCGTTTTCGGGAGTGAGGAGGTGTACATGCACACAGGCCAGTCCGGGGCGTTCGTCTCGATCATGCTGATGGTCCCGTCCAAGCAATTCGGCGTCGTGGCCCTCCAGAGCATATACTCGCTCGCTACGCAATTGGTGGCCTATAAGGCCCTGTTTGGTGACTACGGGGTGCCGGAAGCCGGCAGATTCGATTTTGAGACACAATACCTCCTCTGTCCCGACTATGACTCGTGCCATCCAATGTAAAATCGCGATCTAACATTTCCGCGGATACAGAGAAAAAGAGCAGGCCCGCCGCCAATATACGGAGAAGTGCGCGCAGATCATCTACCCGTCCCTGCCGGAGCTTCCTCTTCCTCCGGCCCCCCCTTCGGCCAATTACACCGGTGAGTACCGCAATTCAGGCTACAGGAACGGGACTGTCTTCCTTCACTGCGATGAAAAACTATCTCAAATCCCCCGATACATCGCCAGAAAGCGGGACGCAATGCCAGCTCCGCGTTAGGTCGGGATAAGCCCTGGGTCAGGGTTGGATAAAGTTAATCCTGTATCTAGAACACGCGCCGGGCGACTTTTGGCTTGGTCGGGTTACTATACCGAACTTGATGGTCTGGATGTTATGGGTGCTTGCGCACGAACTCAGTTTAGAGTCGATGCCAGTGCCACAGTCACGCATTTTCGGGATTGACATCAGGCAAGAGGGAGATAATGTGCCTCTTGTGTGGTGTAAGAGAGTCAGTTAAGAGACAATCATACCCAGGCTAGTATTTCCTGTATCGCATGAAGAGCTCTGTGTAGGAATATGACATATATAGCTAAATAAGCTCGAACAAACAACGGTTCGAGCGCCCACCTTTTGGAGTCCAACACTCTGAAGGAGCAGGTGTATTAGAAACATGCATGTAGTGCCTATGTCTAGCAAGGCTTGTTACACTATGGGATCTAATGAATATTTTGAAATCAAGTCGTTCCTTGGCGGCACACTTGCATAAACCCAGCTGTAAATCTAACGCCGCATACCTTGTCTAATGACGAATTTATCGTACTAGCAAATCCATGCAAAGTGCTATAGTCCACCGCGCATGGCACATCATCAATAACGTACAGCAAGTGGACCCCGCCCCTATGCATCATTACAAACTATTGATACCGCCTGGCGGGAACGAACTTGCAAACAGGGGGTAGGATTACTTGAATTGTGAATGTAGGTTGTGGAAAGGCAGGGCTGGCAGTTGAATCAGTTAGCATCTCTTCGAATATGACTCTATGCCCACCCGTTGTCTATTTCTTCTGATTCATCATCTGGGACTAGGTCGAAAAACCGTCCTTGAAGTTTGTTATAGCGACCGGCCCCACCTCTTCGGCTGGAAGTATACGACCATATTGATGTCCAGTTCACTGTTGAACATGATATCTTACAGAAGATCAAGGGAGCAACCATCCCCGGTTTCTATTCGGTGGTTTTTGGAGCATCTAAGACATTGGTTCCTAGCCTGTTGCTTGTGGATTGTTAGTACCTTCGTATATTAAGGGGCAACTAGGACCGGCTTGAATGAAGAGTTCTAGGTAGTGTAACTTTTCTATAACAGTGTATCCTACCGTACGGCAACCTGAGTTTTCATTTAGGCTGAGATGGTCCAGGTTCAGGGGTACCGAGGCTGAAAGACTCCAAGTCATGAGTTATGTTTATCTAATGGAGGGCATAGGTGCCAGGCCATGCTTGCTTATCTAACGTGGGCACATTTATTACTATGCTGTCTCAGTCGATAATTAGACACAGGTATCCAAGTATTGATCTGAATTGAGACAGAGATGATCTAGAATGCCGGCACCTTGCATGATGGCGTGTCACGAAGCGGGTTTCCGCCAATCACAGCTGGTATTATAAAGGAGAGGAAAAGCAACAGCATCTTGTCACAGGCGAGGAGAGGGGTAAAGCCGTATTATCTCGCGGCACGATCTTGTTTTGCCTGTTCTGCCTTCGCACGTTCATCGATAACTATCATGACGGCCAAACCTAGAATCAGGTCAAACGGAAAGCCCTCGGCGCCTAGAGACAAACCCAAGGATGACAACTACGAGGTGCTCAAGAAGCGGGAAGCCTCGGACTATGATTCGAGGTTGCCCTTTAGCTTACCGATTTCGAGTTCTTCATTGTGGAGAAACATTCCGACCCTGGTTCTCGCCCGGGTAGTTGGTGCTGCGCGTAATTTGATCACCCAGATCATATTTCGTGCGAGTCGAGGTTGGGTGGTTTTTTACCGGGGTGTTGGTGATTCTAATCGCCCATCCATCCCCACTGATCAGAGCTTCGATGGGTATTGCTACGGACTCTCGCCCGTAATCGTATCATATTCCGCCCTTTCACGGGGAATGATGGTCACTCTCCGGTAGGAACATTCCCCTAGCTAGCTAGGTTTGTTTGGCCTCAACTAACGATCGCTAGCAATCCTATATATTACGGCTAGGGCGAGAATCCGATCCTCTGCAAGCGGATTATAGGGCTGCCTGGTGACATTGTACGGACAAGAAGAGATTGCGAAGTCGCTACCTTCGTAAAGGTCCCGCCGGCTCACGCATGGCTGGAAGGAGACGCAGGCGAGCGAAGAAGTTTAGATAGCACTTATTTCGGACCCGTCCCGCTACGGCTGTTGAGGGAGAGAGTGGCTTATATGTTATACCCTTGGCACATAGCTGGGAGATTCCGGTGGGAGGACCATGACGTCAGCCATCGAA
The DNA here is from genome assembly GCA_004155915.1 of Monosporascus sp. CRB-9-2. Lineage (NCBI taxonomy): Eukaryota > Fungi > Ascomycota > Sordariomycetes > Xylariales > Monosporascus > Monosporascus sp. CRB-9-2. Next base: position 36,879 of record QJOA01000465.1, read on the forward strand.
TCGTCCGCGACCCGGTGTTACTGCAGAAGTGGCAGAAGGAGAATTTCGTTTTCGGATTCAAACCAAAACCGGGCGTGCAGAGAGACCTCGACAGAGCGACACTTTGGCGAAAGGAAACTGGACTAGAAAAGAAATTACAGGCTGCGGATGAGTTTCGGCGCAAAACCGATCTTCAGAAGACCTTCCAAAGGAAAGCTGCAGACCCAGGAACAACGAGGATACCAACGAAAGGAAAAATGCGGTGGCAGATGTACTTGTTTGGTCCTGCGTTTGCATCACTTGGCATTCTTTCTTTATTAGGCATACAAAGCAGGTCAAACCGGGGCTATATGGCAAGGTGTCGACAAGGTGATTGAGACCCCTTTTTCGAGGGGTGCGAGACTTAAGGCAACAATTAGATGTAATTTCCAGGTCCGCTATGCTTTCACAACAAAGAATCGCTTGATTCATATTCCTGAGAACTATGTGCGCTCTCTACTCATCTAAGGCGTCATTCGCAACATGTCATGCCACAAGGTACGGTACACTGGCCTGTAAAGTTGACGATAGTAGTCTCGAAACCTACCGAATGCGCTCCTAGAGGACTGTTCCCCTTGCCCAGGCAGGTCAGCAACAATGCTTAGCGGGATCTAGCAGATCGACAAGCTGATAACGCCTTAGCGTAACTTGCTAACATGTTGCGACAACACGGCATCCTGGATATAGCGTAAAGCATAGCGATATGGGAGGACCGAGGCTCATACAGAGCTCATCGCAGCCTTTCGACGACAACGAGGTCTATGCAGGCCAGTGGCAGGCCTGCCCCATCACATACTTGCCAGCCGCAGGACGGCTTATGGTGGGACAACGAGATGCATGTCTTCCTCTCGCCGCTAAGCGAATTATGAGGAGAGTTGATGCATAGCCGGGATAACGTATGCTGTATCGGGGGCACCAAGCCAACCGACTGCGTGATTACAAAGCATATTGCTTTTTCTGATCCCTGCGGGGTGCTCATTGAAGACATCCAGTCATGGAGAACCCCGTGACACGGAGCAGGGCGACCGAGTGATCAGCAAGATGGTCAAGATAACGGAATGCGACATGCATGCAATCATGCGAGGAAGCAAGCAAGCGTTCGCAGAGCCGATGTGAAAGAGGGTTCCCCGCGCATGATATTCATGCGTCTCTGAAAAATAACTAGCCCACAAAGCGGTCAAGCAACGAATCGCCCGATCGGGATCCCGATCTGTTGGGGGGTTGGGGGGGGGAGATGGATAATGAACGCTGTTGGGTCGAATGATACGAATAATAGTTTTGGAGTGTAGCTGGGGCGCAGATGAGTGTCTACTTTGTAGGTCTCTCTTATTGAAACTGAGAACTGAACGCCAGACCGGGGCATCCCCTTTTCCCTAAAGCAATCCGTGGGGTACACTCTCTGAGCATTTCCTTGCGTCGTACCATCTATATCCACCGAGCCTCATGCCATGTCATACGTTGAAGAGAGTATACCGTCACCCCAAAGCCGACTTGCGGAAAAAGGCCCTCCAGATCCCGTTACCGCAATTTACACAGAGAGCCAATCTAGCCAACGCCGAACACCGGACACTCCCAACCGAGCATATCGTCGCCGAGTTTTGTCTGTCTATTGTTGTACATTCGAAGTTGAAGTGAATATGCATATGGTTTGCGCTGCGCCGAGTTGCGCATAGACAAATGTAGCATAGCCAACATACGATTTTACATCAATCAGCTCCTCATGATTTCAACTCAAAGCTGCCAGTGCTGTAGGGCTCGAAGTGGACATTCGATTTGCTTACGGACTTCGACTTCAGGAAAGACTCCATCTCGAACATGAATTTGTCGGGTCCGCAGATGAAGTATTTGGTTGATCCGTTTTGAAGCTGTAAGTCGTCGCGGTTTAAGTAGGATAGGTCCACCCTGAAATCGTGAGTGTACGTAGCAGTTTCGGGTTCCGCCAGTCGCGTCTTGAAGAACGACGCCCTAAGATTTGGATGCTGTGCCGCCAGACCGCGTACGTGGGCCTCGAACGGGGCACTTTGCCTAGACCCGTGAACCCAGGAGACGGGCTTATTCGGCTGTTTCTGGATGATTGTGTTGAGGATTGACAGCAGCGGCGCGGCGCCAATGCCTGCCGAGATGAGCACGATCGGCACCGTGCTGTCGTCGTCGGCGTGGTGGCCGAAATCGCCCGCCGGGTGTGTCAACTCCACCACGTCGCCTTCTTGGATATCGTCAATAAGTGCATTGGATACGAGACCCGCCCGCGAGGTGTCAGTGTTGTCGAAGCCGCTTCCAGACACGCTGCTGACGGCCGTCGAACCGGAGACGATACTGGCCCCGCTTCGACGCTTCCGGAGCCTCGACTCCGCCTCGGAGCTGTAATCTGCCCACTGCCCTAGATAGCGCTTGACGGTGATGCGGTAGTTGTCCGCCGAGGGTATGTCACTGAGCGAGTACTGCCGTATCTGCATATACGACATGCCGGCCACGCGGATCCGTAGCGAGACGTACTGTCCTGGCTTGTATAGGGGTAACTTGTTGCCATCTACCGGCTTCAAAACAAACGAGACGACGTCGCCATCCTCGGTCTCGGGCTTCTTGCTCTGTACCATGAATTTCCTCCAGCCCGACCAGGGCTCGAATTCCTTGTAGATTTGGGCCTCTCTGCTGCTCAGCATCCGGGACATGATCCAGTAGGCCTTGTTCCAGGCCAACCTCACGTCGGTCGTCATGTTGGGCCCCAGGACGGCGGCGAAGGCGCGTAGGAGGTACTTTCCCACGATATCGTAATCGTCAGCCTGTATATTCAGGGACGCGTGTTTCTGGGCGACCCGTTCCATCATGGGGATTATCTCGCTGATGTGGTTGATGTTGGATGCGAAGGCGAGGATGAGGGAGGTGAGCGCCCGCGGCTGCGCGCCGCTCTGCATGTTGGCGTTGTTGAAGTAGTTGTTCAGCTCCGGGTGGTTGCGCAACATGGTCTTGTAGAAGACGGTGGCGATGTGCTCTCCATGTTCCTTCAGAGATGGTATGGTGGCCCTGACCAGCTTGGCCTCATTGTAGCTGAGAGACATGGCGATAGATCGTGCCTCCCGTTACCTGTACACCGGATTATGTGCGTGGGCGGGACCACAATCTCAACGTCTTGGAATCTGCGGAATAGAATAATGGAAGGCCGGAGGTGTCAGTTCAAGAAGGGAACTACCACACTCCCCTCTCGAGACGGCTCTGCCTTATCTACCGGAATGGGCAATGGTCTCACTTGGCCTATGAAAAATAACCGCCATGCACAAGCCGGATCTAGCATCGTAGGGGTCCAGAAAAACGTACGATATGACGGGATGTCCCTATGGATATCGTTGATGCAGCGCGAAACCCCGGTCCCTGTCGCCCAGGATTGATAGGTGTCAGTTGCGCTCCCGGTGGGGTGCGGAGGTTTCCGACACAACCGCAGCATTGACAAGATATATTAGCTTAACTGTCCTCTTAAACTATTAATAAGACATTCAAATTTTACCCATTTAGCTCGTTCCCTATTCGGTTGAAGGCTAACTAGCGGCGAAACAACTGACTCAAGCGACGCCCTTCCCTAAAAGGGGAATTAAAGGCTACTTCGAAGCTCCATTATTGGTTCATTTGGTATGGAGCAGTCTGCCTTGACCCATAGTTCAAAATTGTTAGCACCGCAGTTAGGTCGTCCTTCAAGAAGATAAGAAAGGCAGTGGGTGCTGTCATGTGGTCTACCTTGCCGGGGGGACAGGCGCCTATGGGGAAAATTTTATCTGCCATACGGTTATCGAATTCTCCATCGGAATCCCTCACCGCGCAATACCGAGACGCTTTCTACTAATAACGCAGTGAGGTTGAATGGGCCGATTAAGGTGCCTCTAGCGAGTTTTCGAGTTCCTCCGGTGACACTGCGACACTGGACAGAGCGTCAAAGTCAGTTTAACAAGTCGCCTTCGCCAGCCCAGGATATCTACTACATTATTAATTTCACAACACGTGATGATCAAACGACGTTCTGATATCGGCTCTGGTTCGCCGTTGCTATTGTGGGTTGAGTGCCCGGCGGTGTAGGAAGATATTTTCCTTCTTAAACCCGAATCCCCTCCACTTTCGCTTTTCTGCTCATCAGAAACCCACCCACGTACGAATGGACGAGGGTGTAATAGAGCCTGACTCGACCTCGGACGCAACTTGGTGCTCATATTTCGGCCTTATTACTCCGTATAGCTTGACATACAAAGACGAATATCTTCCAAGTTCTCCGTGACGCAACCTTCCCCTCTTTCATTTAATACTGTATATCACTCGCTTTAACATGATTTTAGCACATCCAGGATGATATGGAAAGGAAAGATGGGTCAGGGGAATTGTGCCCACCTCTCAGAAACAATATCTAACCTAGGATCGCTTTTCAACCCTGTTCTACTCCGGCTATCCCGTGAATATCGATCATTACACAGTAGAAGCTTGGGGAGGACAAGTTGAGAAAGTTTTCCGCCCTACAAACAACTAAGTCTCACTGCTATACGAAGGTCAGAGCCAAAAGGCTTCCGGTCTCCGCCACAGCTTGGTACAGTACTGATTGTACGACGCCTTTCACTGTATTCCTAGCCCATCCACCTGTTTCGCGGGTGCTACCAATGAGACCTCCCCTAAAATACGCTATATGAGAGCGCTAACCGAAGTTGCTGAGGGCACCTTAGTAGCAAACGCTACAGGTAATATACGGTACTGTGGTCTGTGGCTTACTGTGGCTTGGTCCGGCGGAGACCGAAAACTTTTGGTCTGAACTTTGTAATCGCTAGATGTTTCTAATCGCCCCGTTGGAAGAGCTACACTCACTGCCGAGTTTCGTAGTAGCAGATCCAGACCTAAGATTATAACAGGGGCCCCAGTAGATCGGCCCTGCGGTTGCCAAGCTAGTATATAGACTTGGTTACGGGTGTCACCACAGAGGGGAATAACAGCCAGCCAGGGTACCTATTTAAAGGCGCACATGCAGTGTCCTTGCAGTTTGTTCAGCGGGAGACGCTTGAGGGGGGTGGCGCGGCCCTATGTAGTTAGCTTGATTACGTATCACAAAATTATTACTTATAAACGGTCGATTCGCATCTCGCATCTCGTACGAAGCGAACTGAAGAGCCTTGTTCCCTGCAAATTCACCCTATCATAAGCGTAGTGCCAAGTCGCTCTCTGTGACGAGCATGAGAACCTCATACCTCGCAAGGAGGGCTATGATGTGACGGCGATTACTTATGTACGCACGCCCTGTAGCGAAGGAGGATATTTAAGAAAATAAAACTTCGCATCTACAGCCAGGCCACCATAAGAATCCTGTGATTTCCTCAAATGAGATTCTGCTTAGTGTGTGGAATAGCTATAGCGAGCAGAACGAGCTTATAGTGAAGAACAACCGCAAGCCCCTGATTAATTACGCACGCAAGATCTCGGAAACGACGTCAAACTCTACCACGCCCCCACCAATAAGAGGTGTTTCCGCGCCGTTGGTAACGGTTGTTTCAACCCTACGCGTTCTTGTGTTGTTCTCGAATCCTTGGCATTCGCAAGCCGGGATAAAGCCTGGAGCTCAGGCAAACCCATACTTAGTAATAGAGGGATGACCTAGCATATCTAATCGTCCCTTTCACCGGTTAGGCCTAAATGAGACTTTCTACGTTGTTTATATTCTCACATCACTAGTTACGCTATAATAGCGCGTACCAACTAGGATGCCTCGGCTGTTTGTTCGCTCCGGCATCTTCATACCTAGACGGGTCAGTACATTACAGCCGGCTCTTCACAAAAGTTACCAGTAATACCGGCTGTCTTCAACTTCTTCCTCCTCTCCCATCCCTGTCTTAATTCGAAAGACCTGTGCTCCGGTTTGGTTCTAGAGTACCGATAATAAACCGTTGACAATATCATAGCCTGCAGGGTTCCTCCTGGTTTCTCTGCTAATATATCCACTACTCATCACAGGATCAACCTAGTAGCAGCTACGTGTCTTTGGCCGCACCGCTCAAGCTTCACAAACGGTTGACAACGCCCTTCCAGAGAATCCGCCGTGAGCTAGCACTCCGCCCGCGCTCCCTACTGAGAAAGTATTGGGCTGTCTAGACTTGCAGGTTTCCGTACTTGTCACCAGAAGACACACTTGTCAGGCGCTCCGTCCCTTTATCTTTTCATTCAATCGAGTTTATGTCAATTCTATTACGTCGTAGCACGTAAATAGAGGTTGTGACTCGGGCCCAAGCGTTTGACCGTTAGCTAGTCCACTGGGTACGCGACTTCCATCGTCGTTCTTGAATTGATAGCTGTCCATATCGGGCCTAACTCCATTAGTCCTAGGAATGTCCTTGGCAACCGGTTGACATGAAGCATCCATGTGAATCTTTAGGCCCTAGAGGTTCGGGTAAGGGATTCGTTGCCAGTCTTTCCGAGGAGTGGCGAGTTCCGTGCATCAAATAGGGGTAGAACTATATCTCCCTTCGAGCTAGGCATGCCTGGAAGACGGTTGAATTGCGTTCTAGGGCAGAACACTCAAGTGCATAGTCAATGTAATGTTACTTCGATCTAACCCTGTGGCGTATATAACTTATGGGATAAGCTCAGCATCAAGGCTTCCAGGACCCTCACTCGAGTGTGGGAAAGAATAAGGCCTGTTCTAAGTGGGGTGCGGCTAAACTCAATGAAACCATAGATCCAATGCATCTATCTTCTTTTAGGAGAAGAAGATCCTGGGTCTCCCAAAGGTAAGGCTTTGATTAGCTACTGACATGCCCGTCTAGAAGCGTAAGAGCAATGCAATCAAATTACAGGCTGAAACCTCATATAACGATATCCAGGCGTGCAGGTTTCAATTCCATAGGATCTGTCAGATCTTATCCTTCATGGGCCATGTAATGCTTCCCAGAGAGAGATCAAAGGTACGCTTATCGGAGCAATTCACGTACAAGCATCAGGGTGATCCACTCGATGATACACGGATTCAGACGGGACCAAAGACAGCAAACAATAAAATCATGGTCATTGGTCGGCTCATCATTCGAGTGAACCACTGATTCTGCACCCAGTCTTATTCACTTCGCTGAACTAGTAAGCCGTGCAGAAATACTTAAATCTTGAGCAAGGCACGGGACTCGGTGAACCCCCCAATCCCGGATCTCTCGGTACAAAGCACAACTGGATCAACGCACGACAAGCTCGGTAGTGAACCTCGACAATAGGGACAACTACCCCCTCGACGCTAGCACCAAGAGCCGACATGTCCTAGAGAGTGGAGGGGGTCGCGATTACCCGCAGGTGCGTGGTGGAGTCTTGAGTTTATGCGCTACTCGAAAGACGCTGGACGTATGCTAGCTATACCGCAACTGATGTCTGATCCCATGCCAGACATGTCGCAACCGACGTCCCCTTCAGATTCCACTCTAGCCAGTCTTCCCCTGGAGATTATAGAGATGATTAACCCCGGGTTAGATACCAAGAGTCTACTTCAATTTGCACAGGTGAGCCGTGGTCTCAACGCGGTTTATGGGGCGATGCTGGCCGAATATTACAAACAGGACATGGCCAGTCGCGCCAACAGAAGGATAGCTTGGGGTTGTATGCACGGTAACAAGTTCATCATCGACCGGTTCCCGCAGACCGGAGGCTCCTTTCATCGCTACATAAAATATGACCCCGAGAGGACAGACTTGGAAGGACATAGGACGGATAAAAAGTCCTGGCGTGAAGGACTGTAGAATTCGAGTTCATGGATGGAGGAGTGACATCACTGATTCTTGCAATCGCCAAGGGCCAGCAGCAAATAGTCCAAGTTCTTCTCGATCCAGGCGCGGACGTCAACCTGCCAGACATGCTTGAACTGGTAGTCCGCTATGAGGACATCGCGCTAAGACCATGGGAGCCCGACCGTGAAGAGCACGGGGATGTGTATTGCAGCTTCTTCTGCCGCCAAAGTTACCCAATCAACTGGGCTGCGGCCGTGGAGGATGCCAGATCTATAGGAGAGGCGCGGATCCCAATCAAAAGCCGCTTCTTGACCAAGGGACCGGTTGGCCCTCCCGCCGGATACTCCCAGACAGAATCGCATACCCCTTGCGCGAGCAACCGCCTATTTTTCAGATCTTCTGGTACTAGCCGTACACGGCCCCGGACACCAAGAAGAAAGCACTTAAAGCATTGGTCAATGCTGGCGCCGATGTGAACATCCGGGATGGCTGGGCCCTGTCTCCCTTGGAAATTGCATACCTCGAGCACAATCAAGTCGCCACCAACCTACTCCGCGGTGCTGTGGCGAAAAGGGGTAGGTTACCTCATCAATGGTTGTACCTGAATAAGCACAAAGGTCCGGCACGGCCCGATTGGTTTCATGCCGACTATGGGGGCGGACGGCAATATGAGCTCGAATCCGAATCGGAGGGTGGGCTCACACCGAAGAACGAACCGGAAGTTGAGGACGGAACAGAAGATGAGGGCAAACAGCAAGATGAGGACCAACAGGAACATGAGGATTTACCGGAATATTAGGAGCGCCATAAATATTACACGTGCGGCAGGCGTTCTCTGGCCTTCTTCACTCATGATGGACGGGGCGTAACATTCGGATATGGACGCAAGCTGTAGGGAGAAGATAAATTTCGTCCACCCCACACAAGTAGCGGTGCGGACGAACTGTTCCTGCTCTCGTAAGCTAACTGACCTAGTATTAAGGCACGAGGCAAGCGCCATGTATAAACGCAAATTGCCTACAATTCAGTATCCCAGAGCCCCGCATCAAAACGAATCATACCACTTCGCCTCCGTCTGTCAGTCGGTTATAATAGGAGGAACGTATTGAGATGGATGGAAAACTACAGGAGAGTAACCTGGGCCATTCTTAGGCGAGAAAGGCGAAATACCAATATGCTGAAGGATGTCTTTGATACAACCTACTGTCGTTTGTATGCGGATGCCACCACTGTAGTTAGGTCTTAGGCAGTCCCGTGCGCAGGGGTGCAAAATACCGAATCAGTTACCCTAGGCGCACGCCTGCCAGCAAAAGGAATCGAAGACTATTCAGGCCCCATTTAAACTCTTCAATGCCTCTGGAGGCAGGCTCTAACAGAGAATATCAAGTATATCACTCGTAGTACCAGAGATCGCATCATACATCCGGTGCTCATCTGGTCGTTGTTTCACATTCCTTGCCAAAGATAGTCGCACTGGTTCAGCAAAAGGTGCACCTGGTTCCCGTCGTGTTAACCCATAAGAAGGGGTGCCTAGGCGTAAATGAAGATATTGGAGCTGGATAAAGAACTATCCTAAGAACCTGGGGCCCAAAGCCTCTTTATATAGAAATACCACTACATTCCATAGCTTTACATTCATGCACCCATGACTCGGGTGCCACAATATACACGTACGTACGACCCTTGCCATGTAAGTCACTAGGACCCAGAAAGGGGTACACACAACTTCTCCTCACAGTTGGCTGGTGCATAGAAGGGGGCTTGACGAGAGAATATGTGCTTAATAATCTTGATTCCTTCCTGACATTCCATATATCAGAGGAGTTTGGAGCGACCTCCCTATATGTGGACCTTTTCAAACTTCCCTAACAAGCACCTGAGAAACTCACACTTAGTTAATATTGTATGGCAACTTAAGAACACCAGGATGTCCTCTTGTCCTCTTGTTTCCTCATATCATCAATCCCAATCGTGATAGTCTACCTCATGCCATAAATGCTGAGCTGCTATTTTTTGTATCAGTTTCCTATCGCCATAAACGTCCTGGCACGTTCATATAACGCGAACGACAGAGATCAAGTCTCAACAATAAACTACACATGGCTGGATTTCCGTCTCCAGCCCGTTATATTCGCTATTTTTAAAACATTGTCGCTCTGAGCCTCCTAAAGACTACATGTAGATACCCCTACGCTCAGACTAGGGCATCTGCTGACGAGCACACTTAAAATATTCCAGTGGCAAGTACGTATCAGCACAGTAAAAGGATAGAGAAAATTGCTCATTATTTGTTTAAGATATTCTTACGACACACACTCCCTACGACTACAATCTTTTGTTTTAGATAGGTACCTAGGCATTCTCCCATGTCATTTCGATAGTACTATGTAGCCACCTGACCGGCCCGCTCTATAAATACAACTTGTCTCCCTCCTCGAAGCTTTCCTTTGTTCTTGCCCGAGTCCTATCCTGTAGATTGTTGCCGTATCTTATCCGTCAATCGATAAGGTCAGGTGCCTCAAGCTGGCGCACCATCATACGCGATTTCCATTCATGGTGTTGCAAGTATTCTCCTGCGCACTCTCTCTTCGTCGACCGCAGGAGACATCAGTCCTTTCCATCACCCATTCTTCGGCCTATGTCAATGAAGAGGTTTGCCTTGAGATCAGGTTGCTCTGACTCCAAGACTATTAACTCTGTCTCTCCATCAAAAATCTGCACATTCTTTGCCCCGAATCTGTCATCGATTTGCCCAATTGCATTTCATCCCTTCTCATCAGCGCAATGTCAGACTGCGGAATGAATGAACCATGCCAGCTCTTGTAATGACCGAAGCAATGTCAGACACCAAGGCTGTTGCGACCCCCAAGCCATCGGGCATCACATCGTTGCCATTGGAGCTTATCCTCGAGATCTCCTCGTACCTGGGCCAGAAGGAGCGAGGCCGCCTCACGCAGGCTTGCCGAGCCCTCAATGCCCACCTAGCGCCTGAATTGTACCGGCACGACGCCAAGAACGACGACAACCATGCTCTCTGGTTCGCGTGCCGCATGAACATAGTCTCGACCCTCGAGACCGTCCTCGCGCGCAACGATTCCCTGGTCAATTCGCACTTCAAGAAGGACCATGGCATCAACCTTGGGAATATTAGCGACCCCCTGGGCCTGTCTCCGCTGTCGGTGGCGGTGCGTGCGGGCAGCATCAGGGCGACCAAGAAGCTCCTCAGCCTGGGCGCCGACGCCAACATCGCTGACCGCACCCTGTGGTCGCTCGGGGTCCTCTTTTATCCCATCCACTGGGCGGTAAGCCCTCCTCGGAGGGACAAGCGGAAGGACGTCCCGAGCCGCATGGTCAAGATCCTCAGCGCGAACGGCGCGCGGTTGAACCAGGTGCCGCTCGACTGTCGCCCGGACCTGTTGCAAGCCAGCGCTTTTCACCTGGAAGAGGCCCCCATCTTCCACGCTCTGACAGTCCCGCTGCCGTGCGTAGTCGCCTTCCGACGGGAACACGGTGACGACCATACGGCCTACAAGGACGAGATCGACAAGGCCTTCGAGGAGCAGCTGTCTCTCCTGCAGACCCTCCTGCGCAACGGCGCCGACCCCAACCTGCGCGACCGCCGGGGCCGCACGCCCCTGATGTTCCTGTTGCTGCAGCTGGCGCGGTACCGCCCGGCCTTCCCCTTCGACAGCAGCTTCGCCACGCGCGAGGAGATGGACGAGCAGCGCCACATCGTCTGCCAGAACGTGCTGCCCTACATCGACACGCTGGTCTCGGCAGGCGCCGACCTATCCGCGCAGGCCGCCTACGATTCCGCCGAAAGCGACGACGGCGCCGAACTCAAGACGGCGCTGCACCTCGCCTGCGGCCTCGATGAGCGGTACGGCGCGGCCGTCGTGCGGCTGCTGGACCACGGCAGCGACGCCAACGCGGCGAGCGTGCCGCACGGCCGCACGCCGCTGTACGAGTACTGCGAGCAGCCGCCGCGGGACCCGCAGACGGCGGCGGGGCTCGCGGCCCTCATCGCGCGAGGCGCGCGCTTGGCCCGGCGCGACGCCGCGGGCCGCACGCCGCTGCACGCGCTGTGCCTCGCGCGGGCCGCCGTGTGCGACCGTGTGAAGCTGGCCCAAATGCTCGTGCTGTGGTGGGGCGCCGACCCGCTCGCCAGGGACCGCGCGGGCCGCACGGCCGAGGGCTACGCGCGCGAGAACGGCGACGGGGAGACGGCAAAATTCCTGGCCAGGATGAAGTGGCGTCGAAACGCGAAGAAGAACCAGAAGATGAAGGAGAACTCGCCTGGAGGCTGTCAGGCATCGGCCGGTCAGGATAGTAGAGGCTGATACAGAAATACTCCACAAGGAGACTGCGTACGAGCTTCCCCGGCTAGGGGCCGAACTGTGGCAAAGGAAATAGGGGCAGGATTGTCAGCTATTGGTTGGTCGGAGAGTATACCACAAGGAGTCCGCGGGCCTCCCCGGCTAAGGCCAAACAGCGTGGAAAGAAAGAACTAGAGCCAGGATTGTCAGGCATTGGTTGGTTGCTGAGGACACAGACTGATGATGCTTTACGGAAAGGAAACTTGATACCTAGAGAAGAAATGTAGCGTTAGTTGAGATACCCCCGTCATACCTTGTGCTTGAGGAAGCCTGGAAGTCGATCACAGGAATTCAGCGAACAATGATACTTGCTTTTCTACCATACCGAGAAGATGAATCACATGGGTATTATTGTCTAATGTCTTCCCTCGGTGAAAGACCCACCGATCCTGCCACCTCCTTTATAAGTTAGTAGTTAAGTGTGACCAAGAGGCAGGGGACATTGGGGAAGTAGGAGTTCGGGAGATAGAGGAGCCATTGAGAGGCCGGTTCCTGGAAGTCATGCCAAGAAATGAGCTATTCATTAAGGCCCAGGACGAGGCCGGAACGAGAACCACGCCGTGGACACCTCCATGCAGACGAACATTATAAGAAGGATCAAATAGAAGCGAACAATTCTCGTTATTTTGCGGCCGGCGTCGATTCATTCATTTTTGATCTACGTAACAACGTCATGACCGCCAGAAACCGCTAGTAGGCCAGCCTAACACGCAAGGAACGTGCCTCTCTCGTCCTAATTACCCCTTCCTATCAAGTCATCATTAGATGCAGCGAGACTCCCCTCAGGCGGTGACAATGCGGATGGTGTTGGTGTGGCCCTGGCCACCCTTCCATCCCTGGACGACGACCACCGTGTCGCCCTTACCCAGCACGTTGAGGGCCAGCGCGTGGTCAATGCCCCACCTGATCCTGCGGTCGACGTCCTCCTGCCAGTTCACCTTGTCGAAGTCGGGCTTCGCCTCTGGGAACAGGAACGGGTAAACGCCGCGATACAGGTGACCATACCGGCTCGTGGACGCGCTTCGGGTCACCATGAAGATAGGGCAAACCGGGCGGTACTTGCTGAGCAGGCGAGCAGAGTCGCCCGAGGTGGACAGGACGATGATACCGCCGGCGTTGAGGTCGAGAGAGCTGCGGACGGCCGCCATGGCGACCGACTCGACGACGGAGACGGGCCTCTTGGCCAACGAGCACAGCTCTTCGAAGTGGCTGATGTAGGAGATGGAGTTCTCGGCCTTCAGGCAGGCCTCGTGCATCTCGCGGACGGCCTCGGCCGGATACGAGCCCTTGGCCGTCTCTCCCGACAGCATGACACAGTCGGCACCGTCAGTGATGGCGTTACCGACGTCGGAGATCTCAGCTCGGGTCGGTCGGGGGTTCTTGATCATGGACTCGAGCATCTGGGTGGCGCAGATGACGGGCTTGCCGGCGATGTTGCACATGGCAATCATCTTCTTCTGGGCGGCGAAGACCTCGGCAGCCGGGATTTCGATACCCAGGTCACCACGGGCAACCATGACACCGTCCGTCTCCTCGAGAATCTCCTTGAAGTTGTTCAGGCCCTGTCGGTTCTCGATCTTGGCGATGATCTGGATGTGCTTGCCATCCTCGCCGAGGACTTCACGAATATCCTTGATGTCCTGGGCACGTCGGATGAACGACGCGAAGACCATGTCCACGTTGTTCTTGACACCAAACCGGAGGTCGTTCTTGTCCTTCTCGGACAGGGCGGGCAGATCGACATCGGTGTTGGGCAGGTTGACGCCCTTCTTGGAGCTGATGTAGCCGTTGTTCATGGCCTCAACCTTCAACGTCTGGTCGTCGAGGATCTCGAGGACCTTAAAGGCCTGAATACCGTCGTCGACGTAGATTATCCTTCCCGGCTCGATGACCTTCGTGATGTTCTTGTAGTCGATATACCTGAGGAGTCGGTTAGTAAGAGTTGGGTTCCCAACCGTCATGTCGAGGCCCACCACGGGGGGTTCTGGTCTTACAAGTTCTCAGTATCGCAGCTAGTAGCATATTTCTCATCCGTCGTAAAGTTCATGATAGTACCGGCCTTCAGCTCAATGTCCACATCACCCTTGGTGTTGCCGGTTCTGATTTCAGGGCCTGTCATACTCTTGGTCAGCGGCAGCCCAATAGGAATCAGAAAGGAGGCTAGAAAGACGCTTCCGGCGAGAAAAGGAGTTCCCAAGCGTGGGATACCGAGACGTGCTCATGCGAAGGACTTTGTTATACACAATCTACATAGGTAGCATATAAGGAAATGCAATAACCCGAGAGAAAACGCACCCTTGGTGTCGAGAGCAATCGCGACCTGTCTTCCCTTCTGGACCTTCTCGGCAGCCCTGGCATTGTCGATGACAGATTGGTGGTACTCGTACGAGCCGTGGGAGAAGTTCATGCGAACGACATTCAGGCCGGCGGCTCGCAGCTTGTTGATGGCCTCTACCGAGTTCGTCTTGGGACCAATGGTGCAGATGATGGAGGATCGGCGGTAGTTCTTCTCAGGCGAGTATGCCGTGTCGAGGGAGGCCAGCCACTCGATCTTTCCACTGGTAGAGATGTGGTCGAGGGCATTCGCCGCCGACGAGTAGGATCGCTGGTGTCTCGACATGGTGAAGTCGGAGATCTCTTCCGTCTATGTCTCTGCTTGTCCTTTGTATCTTAGCCGTCTGGGGGTCTTCTGAGGTAGAACGAGCGAACTATTATATAGGTCTTTAACGATAATGCTGAGGGCGGAGTAGATATTGTATACAAGGTGGGGAATATGAGGGAATGGATGGCACCAGCTCTGCCTCGTAAGGGGTTGTTTTTCTGTGCCGGATCGTGGGACATTTCCCCATCTTGATTGGGGGATTGGGGGGGGGGGGGGGGGGGGG
>QJOA01000048.1:0-88748 GCA_004155915.1 Monosporascus sp. CRB-9-2
GCCACACATAAAACTAAGTCGAAACGGGTTTCTTGCCACCATGCCTGGTCACCATGGATGGATTCTTTACCGTATACCGACGATAACCGATACCAGCCGCTAATAACAAGATGCTAGGCGAAAAGTCTTACGTTCGAATCCCATACGGGCACTAATAATTCTATAATCTATACCTTCATCCGATCACGTATTAAGCTAGATCTTACGGGGGGATGTAGGAATATATAAATATATTACGCTTGAACTTCTAACGCAGTTCGAGCGCCCGATCTTTTGCCATAAACCAAGAACATTACCCCCACCGCACCTAAATTCAGCCCGAAATTTACATTGACGTGGTTGTGGACAATCCCGTCCTCTGGTGGAACTGCTGTAGCATCTCAGGACATTTCTTGAAATGCACAACAGGTTCCCGACTATCGTGCTCGTGCCCATATCCTTCCCACTTGACCAGGTACTCCATCCGCCTTCCTCATCGCCGCGAGTCCAGGATCTCCTCGACCTGAAAATACTCGTCTTGAACCTCGGCCGTAGAAGCAACTTTTGGAGGGAGGTCGCGCCCCGTCGAGGAAGTCCTCTCTGCTGGTGACTTCCGCCGCAGGGTTTCAGGTGTACGGTCTAAATTATATCCATGATTCGTACAAGCGTGCCACCCGAACTGCAGCTGGAAAGTCGTCATCCCGTCAACTGTAACGCGCTTGAGGACAACGTCGTCAAGTGGCCATTCCTCGAACTTCGCGACAGGGGCTTTGACTGACTCCTTTCCCAAAGTGGCCCCCTCTGAAGATGGCGGGTTGGGAATACTGCGCTGACTTCGGCGGCGCTTTGGCCGTTGGGATGGTTCTTGAGCCTGCCGTGATCGGGAGCTGGTGCAATGCAGACGTGTCTGCCGCTTGAGTGCCGCTCCGCCGGTTGTAGGGGCCGAAGTGCTGATCCTGCGGCGCTTGCGCCGTGGCGGCCGGGCACCATCATTATCCTTGCTGTGCTCGGTGTCACTTCCCACAACAGGACAGTAATCCTCCCCATCATCGACATCGCAATGTTGACGACGACCGATATTGTGCTGAAGGTTAACCCGGTCTTGACTGGCGGACAGCTGTATGGATGGCTCGGCATTAGCCAGCTTACGCTCGTTATTGCTCTCATCGTCTGACAACCTTGGTATGCTTGCCCGACTCTCTTGTGCTTGTGGCGGTACGATAGAACCCTCCTTATTCTGCTCTCCTCTGTCGTCTGGAACCGGAGGATGATGGTGTTCTGGGTCGCTCGTCTGATCGCTGTCGCCGCGGTGATCATGGTGCTGAGACAGGCGGCAGCTATCGGACCTCTGCTGTGTTTGAACCCCATGGCTGGAGGCGGCGCTGCGTGGACTCTGGGCCTGACGGTGCGAGTCCAGTACAGACTCCGGCTGATCGAGTCCTGCAGCCTTACGTGCGCTCTCGTTGGCGCGTCTGGCTTGCGAGCGGCGCCGTATCGCCTCAAGCGAAAATGGGAACCGCCTATCCCACTCGTCATTGTCAAGGCATATGGTGCCGTCTCGATTAGACGTCTTTCCGCATGACCCTGCGGAGGGCCGAGGATCGTGCTGCAATCCATGGCCATGCCGTTTGGCCATATCTTCAGCAGGGGAAGCACCAGCCGTCCCTAGAACGGTAGTGTCGTATACAGTGCCGTCAGGAGCGGGTACCTGTCCTGACTCACAGGCAGCATAGCCCGCCGGAACTAGTTGGGCCTGCTTCACATGTAGAGCCTCAGGTGAGACAGATGATGGCGCTGGAGAACACTCCAGGCTACGTGCCTCTTGCTGTCGGGTTGATGCAGACTTGTCGTCTGGATCGGCTCTACCGGTGACCGAAGGCTCCTTCGCGTCGTCATCGCCACTGGCACCGGGAGGAGCGGCGACGCCCTTGTCTGCTCGGGCGTGTTAGCTTAATGGCCTAACCTAGGGATGGGAAAGTTAGGCACATACTAGGACCGGCAACACTGTTAGATTGAACGTCGTTGCGCGGAGCAGTTGGAAGCTCCTCTAGTGGCGGGAAAGTAGTGTCGGATCGGCCGTCGTCGGAATCGTCACAATCAGACTCGCCGTCGCTAATTAGGACTGCATCGTCCGGTGATTGCCCCGGACCACCACGTCGAGGATCGTGTGCATCCTGCAGCGGCGGCGGGTGTAAAGGAGCTTTAGAGATAGCTGTAGAGAGGTCCCTATTCCCAGCCAGAACACTGCGGCTCGTGAGCTTTGGGCCCGCCGCCGCGGGGGGAGTGTAAAAGACCTGGTTGTTAAGGCAGACGGTTGCCATCGTGTTGCGAGTGAACGGCGTAGTTGGGTTGCAGAAGCTGCAAGAGGCTTCAGGAAGAGGGGTTCCGGAAACGGTGTGTCCTGCAAGCCGAGCATCTTCGTCCTCCCGGGCACGGGGAAAATGAGCGAAATATATCTGCGTGCGTGGAAGGGGACGCTCCTGGCCGCGGCACCAGCCAGGTGCGTGTCCTGGTCCTCCACCAAGAGCGTCGATTTACCGGTCCCTCGTACCTCTGCCAATCACACAACTGCCGAGGCAGAACGGAGGTGACCGAAAAAGGCGGCTTTCGCAGGACGCGTCGCCGCTACGAATGACGACCCTGACTTGATGCCGTGTGACCCACGGCGTCCCTAGAGATTGCCCAGCAGGGCGGTCTACGCCGATGTGGTGTAGGCACATCGTCTCCTCCTGCTACATGAGCTGGCAGGCACCTCCTCCTTGTCGTCCCGTCCCGAGAACCACCAACGGCAAGGGGACATCTCACCGAGCTGCCTAATACGCGCTGTCGTCTCCCCACCTGCCAGCTCCTTCCCAGGTCCGTGTCTGCCTCGCCGTCGCTTAAGCGAAGGGAAGGATTGCCTGTCATGCTGCAGGCGCTCAGACCCGTCAGCGCTTCGGCATCCTGCAGCGTAACTCGCGAGCCATCGGTAGCGCCAGAGAGGCCACGTCATCTTGGGTCTGCCTTGTTCCCTTGCCTGTTCCCCCGTCCTCGCTACGCTGGACCTCCCTCGTCCTGCTCTCCGGAACTCGTCCCAATTGGACCGCCTCGCGGAGGCCTCGTTGCCGGCTCGGCCTTGCTATCCTTGCCCACTGCAGCCCGAATCGCAGCGTGTGACCCGTGTGTCAGGGAACAAAGATAGACGTCGAATCAGGACACCAATCTGCCCCTCTCATGACCAGTCGCCTGCATGCCTCGCCGCAGCTGCGCTGGTATTCGGTCCGATTGTGGCCAACGAGGTATCCAGTCTACAGACGGAGACGCCCCGGACGCGCCATGCAAGGGAGAGGAGGCGGGGAGGCCTCCTGGTGTCTCTGCATTGGCGCAGTCGATACGTGCGGCATTTTTGTGACTTGTCAGGACGGGTATGTCTTGCCAATTTGCGCCAGAGATCCACTAGGCAGACATGGAGTTGGCCCCACGGACCAAGGGAGGGACCATGGCAGGCAGACAGACCAAACTTGGGAAACTGTGCGAGGTGGGGTGTCGTGGAGGAAGGATAGCAGGCGTGATCTTCATCGCCCCAGCGCAGAGGAAGCTCGGAGTCGAGCCCCAAATCGAGCCAAGAGTCGGAATCGACGAAATGCATTGGAAGGCTGGAAATTCGCAACCAGCGAGCGGTAAGGGGAGTAAGACCCGGAGAAAGAACTGCCAAAAAGCGCCAGCGCCGCGTGAGGCGAGGATGCCAGATGAGGGGAAGACAAGGGGTGTACGCACATGCAGGTTGGCGAAATGAGTATCAGAGCACGGGGTAGGGGCGATACTGACCGGCGCGCGCGATTGAGGGGGGCAGGGAACGAGCGAACGAGCGAAGGAAAGGGGAGAGAATGTCGAGAGTACAAGAAAGTGACGTCGGAGGAGAGGGCTCTATTTATGCTGCGGTGCTGCGGGCGCGCTGGGCCAGGGGAGCGAGCGGGGCGACCTGGCACAGCGCTATGCCCGATTGGGAAGGGCGCTATTCCCGGCGGATGCAACAGCGTGTTCTCGATTACATTAAAATATTAGGCCTTATTTTTAAGGTTTTATTATTTTCATAAAAAAGTTTCTTAATAAGCTTTAATCGATCCATTTAACCCTTGCAGATACTTTTAGAGCCGAAGGCTCTAGCCACGGCTGCGCCGCAGGCGCAGCCCCAACCTCAAAAATAGGGCCTGATTTTAGTGAGGCAAACTTTGATAAGCTTATCGCAAATGATCTTTTGGTGCAGTGGCTAGCTGACAGTACTTAGAGCTGCAGGGTTTTGCAAAGCCTTAGCCACAGCTGCGCCTGCGGTGCAGCCACGACCTCAAAAATAGGGCCTGATCTTGATAAGGTAACGCACCGCCAAGGGGCAAAAGACTGGCGATTAGTCGTAATTCTAGCAATTAACTAGAGGCTTATAGCTGTATATATACTCCCAGGCAGTACAAGTTAAAGGAAACGTCCGCTACGGGACCAGGCCGTAACAATTCAGAATTCTGCTTCAAGAAGTGGGTCAATTCAGGAAGTGGGTGCGCCCCCCGCTACGGGCCGGGCTGCTACAGCTCCGCGAGCAAGGCGCGTATCAAATCCGCCCCTCCCCCGGTGGGCGCACATACCTCGTTTGCAGCACCCATTAAGACGCACTGCGGCGATTAGTTTATCAGAGATCTAAGTACTGTTCCCATATGGAAGTCTCTCGGACGGCCCAGTCGTTCTGTTGTCTGACACGTCCCGGCAATAACAGGCTATTTAGTGCCCTATTATCAAGGCTACCGCCTCCTTCGTCGAACTGGGAGTTATCAGCACGAATCACTAGACAAAGACTAGCAACACCGGCACGAATAGAAACGCTAACGAGTAGTTCATTAACGCGGCAAGCTCCCTGCTGGGCTTAGCATGTTTAAATCTAGTACCTGGAGCCACCGCATCACTATTAATGCTCGTTCCTGCTGGGAACTGGCAGACCAACTCCTACCGTCAAATCAGGAACTTCATTATCGACATCAGAGATACGAACCAGAACGTGTATGTTGCCTGCCCCCACTATCTAGTTGCCTAGGCCACGAACCTTCAGTCCATCGAGTTTCGGTGCACACCGCCAGCGCCCGCAACGCAGCAGGCCATCTGTAAGTTGCATTTGCGTCGACCAAAGCCTACTCGCCTTATTGATGCCGAGGGTAACTGAGAGAAGCTTCACATTTGCCGAGAATGGCAGTGGATTTTTCATGTCCGACCTCGCCCTCAACGGAGGTGCCTTTGGCGTTTAGTGTACCTAAATGCTTGGTCGACGCCATGGGCTCACAGGTCACGCAAGATGGAAGAAACCAGTGGTTAACATTTGACAATGTCCCATTCATCTAGAGCTAAGGATGGGTACGCAGACCCTCTTCCTCTTCCCTATTTGTCCTTGTTTCCCTATATGCCCCTACTCAACGGTGAATGCCTGGCCCCTTACACTCTTCCCAATACAGGCGTGGAAAAAACAACAATGTTCACCTCTGCATTTGCATTAAGATGATGGGAAAACCCGTGAGGAAAAAACCATCATCGAGGCGTATGACCGCGTCTCCAAAATTCCCAACAGCATTGCTCGGCGATAGCATTCTGTGGATTCAGATGACGACCCGAGAAATGAATGTCCTAAGCACACAATCACCCTTTCCTACCGGCCGGAATTTGCCGTTGTTTTGCTGGTATTTAAGTGACTTTGATGCATTCGGCCTTGATCGTGACGAGGCTCCAAGATTTCTGGATGTGAGGCGGATTTGTTAGCCTTGCCAATGATGTGAATTCCCAACGCCAGAGCTATGCCAACATCGGCAACGCTCTTTTCCGCATATCTCGGCAACATATTGTCAGTAGCGGAAATACTACTTACGCCTTTATCGTCCGATTTGCAATGATAATGGTCGTGGCCCGTGGGACAGGCGTCTCCGACGAGGAGAATGCAACTGAGGGGCGAGCAGCAGTAATCGACATCATATTTGCCTCGGGTCTGGAGTTCTGGGGCCGCAGACGCCATGAGGCCCATGGCCAAGACTGAGAGGACGGTAGAGAACTGCATGTTGACTGTAGGTAACTGATATATAGGGGTTTGAGCAGTGATTGAGGGTTTGATCTTTAATGGACTGCGAAGGGCTGTAAAGATTGTTGTGTGAATTGAGTATTAAGATGAGATTTTTCCTTGGGGGGGGGGCTCCCTTTTATAGACATTCGAGTAGACAGGAAGCATAGAGGTTGCGTACTTGTAACCATGCTCACCGATTGCGTGTATTCGACTACAAGCTTGGGCTTAACGCGCTTCTGAGGCCTACACCGGCCTCGTCCCTAAGCGGGCTTGAGGCCTTGGTTCCCGAAGCCGCACAAAACATACACACTGGCGGTATTTTCCGTCTCACCTAGCTTCTCGTATCGTCATGGTCGGCGTCGAGTTGATCCTTCATTGAACAAAACAGAAGTGGCTGCTGGCCTGCTGCAAGGACTGAGGAGATGGCTTCTCGCGGAGGACATCAACCTGATTGTGACTCGGGTTCAACATCTTTGGCATCTTTGGCATCTTTGGAATCTAGCCAATCGAGTTCAGCTCCTATTCATTTATCAACACATGAAAGCCTTGAAACCTGTTTGTAGTCAAAGCCACATGCAATAGACCACGAAGCTTCGTCCCGATGTTTCCAAGCGGCGTAACTAGCCAGCTGGCTGAACACCTGCGACAGACCAAGCCCAGCTAACTGCCCCTTGCATCATAAGCCTTTCGTGCCACCCCAGCTCTCAAGAGCACTGGTGGTAATTTGGTCGTTATGTCAGTTACCGTAGCCCTTGTCGGGCACGGCGGTGAGATCTGTTCTTTGAACTCCCTAGTCGATGAAATCGACCCCAATAAAACTTGCGGCTCGAGGGAGCCCCACTCCGGCCGCTGATCGTATGCGCAACTTCACCACCATCCCGGATCTCCAGTCCGCTAACGGAGATATCCGCGTCTCCTGCTTTGCCAAACACCCAATCAGCATGCCCTCTGTCCAAGCAAGGCCTACAGTACGTCCTCGGGTGCCAGAAGCCAACACAATAAGCGCTAGCGGCGAAAACGCTACCCAAACCAGCAGTACACTCCATAAAACGTCGAATTCGTGCCATTTGAGTGGCTACGAATTTCCCATATATTCCACAGCTAAACTAAAAATGTAATTACCGTTTATTGTGTAGGCTTCTGGCACCCGAGGACATTGCTAGATTGAACACGATAGTGTGTCCGTATCAGATGCTTAGGCTCCCGATCTACCTACAGGCGGAGCTAAATAGTGAGCTAGGTTCGATTCCTAACAGCGCTAATGGTTCTTCGCTATTTTGGGTTAACTGGTAGCGCTGTTAGCTGTGCGCCCAGGGGCCCGTGGGTTCGAGTTCCCGCTTCACCACATTTCGCGCCGATCACTCTTCTTTGGTCACCCAGCAAGGCGGGGAGAAACGTCTCGATACAGTACAGGTCGCAGGGGTAGATTGAGTTAGTTTCCTGCACCCGCCCACTACTTGCCGAATATGGTTAAAATGTAACCCCCTATACAATTGGTATGGGAAATAACATCAGGGCAACATCATTAACAACAACAGTTATCGTAAGCTTCACCACCTTGATATTTTGTTAACCAACGCGATTTTAACGCACTGGAAGTCATTTACAAATTTTCCCAGTCGATATTGAAACCCAGCTTGACTATGTCAAGAAACAACGCTGGCGCTGTCACAATGGGTCAGGAAACGCTGCTTGAGAGTGGTGGGAATCAGCAACTAAATTGATTGGTATCTTGTATACAAAATGTACGGGCGTATACATACCAGCAGCTTGGGGTCTTGCGGGGCGGTGGAGGTACTAACTAAATAAACCCTGCGACCTCTATAACTATTATGTGCGGGGGCGCACATTTTGTTAGCAAGCAGTTACAGGTGGAGCCAAATAGTGAGTTAGGTTCGATTCCCAACGGCGCTAATGGTCTTCGCTGTTTTGGCTCGACTCGATCTATCGAATTTTGTAACGGTATAAGGTTAAAGTTTAAATTTTAGGTCGCTGGTTACGGCTCTGTTATATGCAAGGTAACGTAATTCTGCTCGCATCACATAGGTCTTGAACTTGTATTTGCCACGTAACACGTCCAGATCAGTCCGGCTAATCGGTTCCTTCCCGTGTGCCGCTCTGCACACTCTAATGCTGGTCAAGGTTGTGGTCAAAACAATTGACACACTGCAGACCCATAAGACACCCGTGACTGTGTCAATTCTTTTGACCACCACCTTGATCATCTAAACGTCATTAGCGACTCTGCCTGACACGTAGGTCCTGGAATACCCTGGCCGTTCCATCTGAGGCCGGTTGCTTAGACGTACGGAGTGCTTAAGCCCTTGCCTATTCACTTTCCGAACGACACAATGCTGCAGGGGTAAAGCTACGTTAGCCTCTTCGTTGCAAATGTAGGGCTGAGGCAGGAACAACGTAATAAGGTTGTTTGCTTATAGTATATCCCGGCTGCTGGGTAGTACCCGGACAAGATCCCCATTTACTTTTTAAGTTTGTGGGAACAGCGATTCGGGCCGCTGGTCGCGGGAGCCTAATACCATCAATGTCATGTGTTAACAACCTTTAAACGGCGTGAGACTAACCGGCAAATTCCGGATGATCTTAATTAGTGGGGTATTCGGGTACCACAGCCGCTTTGACAAAGCCGACGACGCAGATCACAACCGTAACTCCGGAACAACATCGTTTCAGGGTGGGAGGTTTCGATCTAGTACGCGCGGATGTCTAGTGCCAGCCTGAAAAGGGCGTTTGTTGTGCATGTGCGCTAATTCAGGTCGGAGCTGTCTGCATTTATTGGCGGGCAAATCTTGGCATATTCGAGCCTGGGACACTCTTACCGCTCCCATATTTCCCCAAGTCGTCATTAAACCGAAAACCAGCCTCGATTATCGTGTTACTATCCTTTTGTTTAAAAGGAGAAGTCATGGATTTACTAAAACATTTACGTTCTCATTTGTTCTAAAGCGAGATTCGACATATTTGCCTGAATGTGAAATCCGAGGGTGTGCCAGCCTTCCTGTCTCCGCTGGCAGAGATCGAAGTGAACTGAGCCACTTCCATAATGGCATTAAGTTGTGAAGGTGAAGGGGGCGTGACTACGGTGGCGCCATGCAAGCCAGGAAAGCGAATATTTGGGGAAAGCCCCCGGTCTAAATGCTGCTTGTCCAGAGGCAACATGTGCAGATACCGAGCCGGTGGGACGCTCTTCGCTTCGGGGCACCATAGGAACACAGTCCGCTTAGAGCTACGCTCGTGCCCGAAGCAGTAGTACCCTGACCAGGCAGGTTTGTGCATCTGAAAGAACAGGTTTTTAACAGGGAATTTGTGTCATAATATCGTGCAGGCACCCGGATCGTCCGTCTCATTGAGGGACACGCACCTTTCGAGAAGCTATCAATCATCAAGTGGTTTCGACGAAAATTGATCGCAGCTGCCGGAAGAGTCGAAGTCCATATCGCTGAGTAGTTCGAGATACGCAACTAAGACGTCAGGGGGTTTGACGGTCCCAACACCAGGCCCCCAAAATACGTCACCATCAAGAGCAAGAATCTGCCCCCAGGGCTCCAGCTCTCAATGGGCGGCAAAATAACCCGCGGTAACTCCCCAGGTGGCCTGGTATATCCACGCCTGCCATCCTCCGTCAAGCACACGCCACATCACATCTGCATCAGGCCGAAAATGGTGAGCTCCTAAGGGGGTATTGGTTTAGTTAGCGTGTTGTGGCGTGTTCTTATTATCTGAGCCAAAATCAGGTTAATAAACCAGCAGTGCCCTGCCCTATGAGTTGCGGCGAGGCTTCAAACAAATTTCGTCATTTTAAAGCCAGGGGAAAACGGCGAATGCCGCAGCGTTCTTCCCCTGGTCCCCCACTCCGACCGAGAGAAACATTGTTGTCCTATTATGGTTGCGCGCGATGGCATGAAGCAATGCGACGCTTCGCATTCGTTATTACTATGGTATGTGGTTTATTGATGGTGATGGTTTATTACGTCCGGAGCAATAAGGTTAATGAGCGATTCTTACTATAGTACATTACCGTTGCTGTATCCCCTCGGTTTTCGACGGCCCTAGTGCAAGTTCAAATTCTACAACGGTGCGTGTGCGTTTTTCTTATCTTAGCGAACTTAGGCGCTTGCTGGCTCGTTTTTTATTTTCTCAAGTTAGTTAAAAGAGCATTGTTATCCGTGCCGTATGCAAATTGTTGCCTAGGCAGTGTCTCCACTTATAACCACGCGAAGACTTGCCTCAGCTAGCTCAGGCCTCTGCTGGCTTGTTTTCCAATTATTTTTCAATGTATTATTGTATTACGCTAAAAATTAACCAATCAAATCCCATATTCCCGTAACGAGCTAGCGAGGCCCAAATGTTAGTTTCAAATAATAGGTCTCGTTTTCGGCGTCGTTACTAAAATTATTAACTTTTTTTTCATAATTTTTAAAAAATATTATTACGATAACTATATAACTTTATATATACGTCGAATAAAAATTAATATATATATAAAAACTTTTTTAATTTTTTTTAAACGGTGATTATAGTTAATATAACCAAATTTAGGTTTAAATAATAAATAACCGTAACGCTTTTATAATTACGATAGTATAATTATCGATTACGTTATTATATACCGGGCTTTCTTAATATATTATATATAAAAAAAGTCCGTATATTAATTTTTTCGGCCGTACGGATTATAATTATTATATCGCAGTTATAAAAAGGTTAAAATTAATTAGGTTCGAAATATTCTTTTAATTATAACGTAATAATTATAATCCGTACGTACAAAAAATAATTAAACAGTTTTGTTTTATATTAAGTTATTTTTAAAAAGATTATGGTAAAATATTATATATAATTATTACGTTATCGTAATTAAAAAAGCGTTTCAAACGAAAGGTTTGCCGATAAATAAAATTTTAACTTATTTTTTTAATATTTCTACTAATTTAGCCTTAATTAAAAAGCTATATATATAATTTAAAAGCCTTTTTAAGGTTATATATAAAATACAAAATTTTTTAATTAAATATTTTATCGTTAATATATTTATAAGTTTTTAAAATATATTTTCGAAAATTTGTTTAAAAGTGCCGATATGGCGCCCAATATTTTGTACCGTATTATCAGGCCCTATTTTTGAGGTTCGTGATTTCTGGGGGTCTTTTTGTGGGTCGGTACTTAGAGCTACATGTTTTTGGAACTAGCCACGGCTGCGCCTACGGCGCAGCCACAACCTCAAAAATAGGGCCTGATTTTAGTGAGGTAAGCAAAGACCCTGATGCAGCCCATAAAACAAATCAATTAAAAACTCATACAAATCAATGTCCCTTTTTAACTATGGGGTGACTAGCGCAGCGCGGAAAAGAGTTGCAACGTTGTTACAAAAGATGTTGCAATAGCGTTGTTATAAAGACTTTACATTTATTAATTTCAGGTCTTTAAAGGCGTTGCTATTAGCAACTAAATCTAGAAATCGGGGGCCGTTAGTAGTAAGGCGGGCAGATTACAGCTATAAAAACTTTTTTTCTTGAAAAAACCCCTTTTTTATAAGGTTTTATAAAAGGTTACCGTTTAAACAAACTTTCGAACATTTTTATAAAAATTTTATAATAACTAATTTAAATAACTTAATTATATTATATTAAATTAATTTAAATCGATGTAATATCCTTTTAGTAATCGTATTTATAACTTTTTAATTAAATATATATATTCTATTAAGAGTTATTATCGACCTTATATTACTATTTCCTTTTTTAACTTTTTAATGGCTATTATTTTTAATACTTATTAATTACATTTTTCTTGCTATTATTTTTCTCCCGCCCAAAAAAATTACTTGTTCTTTATAATAAAACTTTTATTTTATATTAAATCTTTATTTTAATCATTTAATTACGTAAAGTCGAGTTATTACGAAAACAAGTCTTATAACATCGCAACGCGCCTTGTAATACACTTTAACGCTTGCCTCAGCTAGCTTAGGCCTCAGCTAGCTCGTTTTCCAATTCTTTTTCAATATACTGTTATATTACGTTAAAAATTAATGGATTAAATCCCATATCCCCGTAACGAGCCAGCGAGGTCTAAAAGTTAGTTTCAAAAAATTGGTCTCGTTATTGGCATCGTTACTAAAATTATTAACTTTTCTTTTATATCGTTTAAAAAATTTAAAGATTTTAATGTTACGAAAGCAAATTAAGCCCGATAAGTATATAACTTTTTATACGCGTTTAATAAATGTTAATATGTATATAAAACTTTTTCCAATCTTCTTCGAAAGTAATTGCAGTTAATAGAGCCAAATTTAAATCTGAGAAATAAGCGGCCGTAACGTTTTTGTGGCTGCGATAACATAACCATCGGCCGCGTTATTATGTACCGGGCTTTTCGAATATATTTTATATAGGAAAAGTCCGTATATTAATTTTTCGGTCGTACGGGTTATAATTATTACGTCGCAGCGATAAAAAGGTTAAGGTTAACCAGGTCCGGAACGGCCTTTTGACTGCGACGTAACAACCATATTACGTACGGGTAAAAAATAACTAAATGGGTGTTTTTATCGTAAATCATTTTTAAAAAGTTTATAAAAATATATTATATATAATAATTACGTTATTATAATTAAAAAAGTATTCCGTCCGTAAGGTTTATCGATAATAAAATTTTTAATTTTTTTTTAAAATATTTTTATTAAATTAATTCCGGATAAAAAGTTATATTTATAATTAAAAATCTTTTTTAAAGCTATATATAATAATATTTCTTTATTTTCTGAAATATTTTTATTATTATTATATTTGCAAGTTTTTAAAATAAATTTTCGAAAATTTATATAGAAGTATCGATATTCCGCCTGATATTTTACACCGTACTATCAGGCCTTATTTTTAAGGTTCGTAATTTCTATAAGTCGTTTTATAGGTTAGTACTTAAAGCTATATATTTTTAAAAGCCCTACCTTTAACGGCTATGAGCTTAATCAATTATTAAACCTAATCGTACGATTTATATTGGCAGTAATATCGTAAAAGTCTGAGCAATAAGAAAATATTTACGCTTAATAATAACAAATAACCATATATAATCTCGATAATTAAATTATATTACAAACTGGTATTACTTAAGTTATAAAATAATAAACGTATATATATTTATCTTAACCTAAAATATTTAAACTAATTCGATTCAGTTATAATAATCAAGTTTCGTTAAGCCCGTCGAGCCTGTCGAGCCACTTTCTTTATTTCATTGGTTCGAAATATTAAATCCTACTTCTTTTATTATACTGCTTTAAGCCGGTTACGTAAACTAAAACTATTTATGGGAAATATTTATATATCCTTTAACCGTTTAGTAATAAATTAAATTTTGAAGTTATAACATAGTTTCCTTCCTTTTAAATATTTTATCTTTAAAATTAATTTATTTATTATATCGTTTAATAAATGATTTCGGCCTTTTTACTTTTTTTATTTTATAATTTGGTTTTTATATTTAATCGCATTAAAAAATCTCAATTTCGATATAAATATGATAATGTTTTAATTTTAATATGTTTTTTAACCTTTTGAATTTTAGCTGCAAGTCCGAAACCGGAACTTATAAAGGTTACTTTAATTTAAAAAAATACGTTTACTATACCAAGAGTATTAATTCGTATAATATTTTTGGTCGTTCCCAATTAAAATATCGGAAATTAACAAATAAAAAGAACTAATTAAAGCTTTAAAACGTTTTGCCGAAAAGAAATTATTTCAGGCTTAAGAATACCTTAACGAATTATTTAAACGTTTAACCCGGTAACGGAATTAAAACAATACATTACAAAAACGTAAAATTAAAATATTACGGCGGAAAATTTAAGGTACGAAAACGATAAAGAAATTTCAACGTTTAAAACGGAAACAAAAATATTTAAAGCTCGAAATAATTATATTTACGCAAATGATTTTTTTTATTAATTAATTTCGTAAAACGAATAAAGTACCGTTAAATAACGTAAATTAGACTTTTAATCTTTATGATTTCGGCATTATTAATAGAAATTCGCTAAAAAAATATAAAACGTTCATAAAGTGTTTTATAAATTTCCCAATAATTTCGAAATATTAAAAACGTTTTTTTTACTTAATTATATAATAAATCAATCCGTTTTATTGCCGAATATGTAATATTTTCTATAGCTTATAAATTAATTTATTTTTTATTAGTTTTTCTTTCGTCTTATATTAATTTCAATTGTATTTATTATTAATTCGAATAAGGAAATAGAAAGAATTAAATAAAGCTTAACCTTTAAATAATAACTTTAATTCGTAATTTATTTTTATAATCTTTTTAATAATTTTATAAAAATTAATATATTTAAAACTAAACTTTTTATGAAATAATTTTATTCAAATACTTTTAATAATTATATAAATTAACTTTCTTTTTAAAAATTTAATCATTTTAATCTTTTTTAATTATAATATTTGTTTATTACAATACGTACAAATTTAAATTTTATTTTTATTTTAATATAGAATTATTTTACTTATTATAATATTAAAATTATTTTAACTTTAACGTACTACACTATTAAACGGTCCAAACCAGGAAGCGAACCGTTTCTTAGCATTTCGTAACAATAAATCTCAATAATATAACCATAATATATCAAATCAAATCAAATTAATCGGATTCTTTTTTGCTAAACGTATTTACAGCTTTTTTACAAATACGCCCATTATATCTGGCCTTGCCTTAAACGCTATGCTTTCGTTTTTTGGTCTTAACCTTTTTACAACGATTGCCTCCAGCCGTTATTAACTGCATTTTTTCATTATCTTCTTCTTTTTCGGCTAGAAAAGCTTATCCCTTTTATCTAATAAATATTCCTTTTTTTTAAAAAACCTTTATTTTAATTTTCCGATGTTTATTTAAAACGGAATTCGTTTCGCGTAATTGGGCCTTTTTTCCCCAAAAAAAAAACGATTTCGTACAAAAATAATAAGTTACTTTTTATTAAAAGGCTAACCGATTTAACGAGTTTTTTTAACGAACTACCTTAATAATTTCCGATTTTTCTTTATAAATAATATTTTTGTTTCCATATTATATAGATATTTTTAAGGGTTTTTACTGGAAAAAAACAAATACAACCGGCGGAAATTAACAGGAAAATAATTAACGTAAATATAACTTAAATCATTTCGAATTCGGAAAAAATATTTTTAAAATCGAATAAAATAAATTTAATTTTCGCAAATTCAAATTTAATATTATTAAACGTTATAGTAACTTTAAACGTATCGTAAAAGCCGATTAGAAAATTTTCTTTAGTAATATAAATATAATAAGGTTATATTAAGTTTTTAATATATAATAAATAAACGCATTTTTTTAAAAAAAATACGTTAAAAAATTAAAGCCGATACGAAAAGTGCGTAAATATATAAAACGTAATAATATTGTAATTAACGGAATATTTTTCGAATTTTATTAAATAGTAACTTTCGTAACCGTTAGAAATAAGGAAACGATGCGAATTTCTTAAACGCGTACAAATATATTTATTAAAATATTAAATTTATTTTAAACTTAATTTTTTATCATCCAATTATTATTATTTAATATAATTTTTTAATCGGCTATTAATAATAAATCATCTTAATATTAAAACTTAAAGTAATTTTCTTCCGTTATAATAATAAATAATAATATTACTTAATTTTAAAAATTAATAACCTAAATAAGTATAATTTTTTTTTCTTATTACGTTTATTTAAATCTTTTACGTTTTTCGGTATTCATAATAATTCTACTCATTATTATAAAAAAACCTTATTAAAAATCTAGTTTCGTCGAATTTATAAATATCCTTTTGTGCAATACCGTATTTTGCAATAACAATCCGAATAAGTTCGAATTATTTACAAACTATTTCTGGATTTTCGAATAAAACCCGTTAATAATTAATTTTCCGATTTAAACGCGTTTAAAGTTTTTTTTTGCCGCTTAATAAATTTCAACGCCCAGTTAATTTTAACGCGTCTTATAACGCGTTAAGTAAATAATAAATTTCCTATATTTTTAATATGTTAAAACCGAATAGAAAACGTTCGCGTATTTCAGTTAAACATTCGATCGATAATCAATTTTTTTGTAGTTACCGTTAATTTTTTAAAAAAATAAATAACATCGGTTCGGGTGTTTTTACCGTAATATCGGGCCTTTAAAGTTATTAAAGTAACTTTATATATCGAACTAAATTTTATATAATTAAATTTCGGCTTTCGCTTTTTCACTTAAAAAGTTAAGTTCATTTTTTCAATTAGTGCAATCTTATTAGTATTAGAAATTGGGCAATTAAAAGGTAAATAATTGGAATATTTGCAAAATTGGTCCGCTCCCTGGTTTGGACCGTTTAATAGTATGGCACGTTAATTAATTTTTAATATAAAACCAAAATTCGAATTATTAGCGTTATTTTTAGAGTTTAATAACAACTGGTATTATAAACTAACTATATAATTAATAACGTTTTAATTTCATTATTTTATTTGTAATTAACGTAACATTATAAATATCTTTTTAAGGTTTAATAATTCTTCCCGTTTATCCGTTAATTTATAATATAAATATATTAAATAATTTTGATTCTAATTTAATTGAAAATATTAATTGTTGTTAAAATAAAATAAAAGATTATACCTTTATTTAATATAGGTGCCGTTAAAACTTGGAAATATTTAAAATATATTAAAGAAAAATATAAATAAATAATTTTATATTAATATATTCGTTATAAGGTAGAAAATACTAAAATGTGTAAATTAATTGATAATTAGGAAAATATTGTTATAATATATTTTTATAATTAAGTCTTTTAATATAAAAAACTTAAGAATAAAATTAAATATAATAAAGTTTTACGGTTATTTTTTAATTAATAATGGTTTTAATTTTTCATAAGGTTTATATCGTTAGATTTTTACTTTAACGCAAATATCGTATTATCGTATTGCCTTTTAAACGATTAATTTCATTTTTTTTTAAAATAACATTTTTGTTATAAACGTTTTCAAATTTTATAAAGTATTTAATATTTATATAATTAATATTTATATATATTTCTTATTATTATATTTTTAAATCTTTTTAATATTTAACCTTTATTTATTTATTGTCTTTAAAGCAGATTATCGGTATATTATTATATACGCTAATAGATATTAACTAAAATATTTTTTATTATAATAATTTCTCGTTATTGTAAATAGTTTCGTTTATTATATCGAAAATTAGTTTTTATATTTTAACCTTGAATTCCTTAAAGTTAAATCGTTGTTTAGATACGTTTATTTCGCAATTCTTTTTAAATTGATTACGATAAATAATAACGTAATTAAATTCAAAGAAAATGATTTTGCGTAACGTAATTATTTTTAAATTAATATTTAAACCGTAAAAAATTATATACTATTCTTATAATAGGTATATACCTTAATTTAATATATATATTAATATTTAAATTCTTTAAAAGCATTAACGATAAGCAAAGTTTCTTTATTATATGTAAGGTAATTTAATTTAACTTTATATAACTTATAAAAATAAACATAATAAAATATAATGTTTTTTAATTATTTTCATAGCCGAGTATTACTGTTAAAGTATAATCCAAAACGTTAATTTTAAATTATATATAATTAGTATTAATTTATAAATAAAAACGTTTCTAATTAATTAATTATTTTTGTATTTCTTTAATATTTATTTAAAATATTTTTCGTTCTTAATAAACTTTTGTATAATACAACTATTTTCTTAAATTTACGTATAAATATGTTTTAATAATTAGCAAATCCAAGAAATGCTTCTCTCTTTTTAATATTAATAGGTTACACCTATTTTTTTAATTGTTATAATGTTTTTAAATTCTATTTTAATGTATTTAAAATAAATAATAACATCTTACATATGCGAACGAAACACATCAGCGAGCAAGACACTTTTTGCCATTTCCTAACAATATACCTCAATAACTTAAGTATAATACCTTGTATTAATTTAAATTAATTAAATGCTTTTTCGCTAATTATATTTATAACTTTCTAAGGAGTGCACGTATTATATTAAGGTTTGTTACGGACGTTATATTACTATACCTTCCTTCTAATCCGTATGCAACGGACTAGCTCTTAACGCGTTCAAATTGATATTACCTTCATTTCGTACGAATAAAAGTTAACCGAAAGGAAACCTATTATATATCAAATACTTAATTTAAATATGCAAGCCCTTTTATTTAAATGCAAAACGTTAAAGGTATATATATCGTAAAACCTATTAAAGGGCCGATTTAAAAATGCGTCGGAAAAGGGAATACGGGGCCTATTAAGATATTCTAGGACATATCGTAAGGCGTGTAGCAGGGTATATGGCAGGGCGTATAACAGGGCGTATCGAGCTTGATTTCGTAATAATTCGAGATTACATAATATACGAGTAAAGTAAACGTTTTTAAAAAGATAAATACTTGCTATATAAGATAAACAAGTTTTTTTAGCCAGCAAAAAGGTTATAACAAATAATTGCTGTTAATAGCTGTTACAGGTAGTCGGTTATATACGGGTTTGTAAGAAGGATGTAACGTAGCTGGATTGCTAGTGCATGCGCTCTTATAAGGTGGATTTGGGTGTCCAAACCCCAATTGGGGTTTGGAATTGCTGATCTTTTGGTCTTGTGGCTAGCGTCGCACCCTCGCTACGTTACAAATCAATAATAATATAACGTCCGGAATAAGCCTTAATATAATACGTATACTTGTTGCAAGGTTATAAATATAGTTAGCAAAAAAGCATTCGATTAATTTAAATTGATTTAAGGTATTATAGTTAAGTTATATAGGTATATTATTGAGAAGTGCCGAAAAGTGTCTCGCTTGCTCGTATGTCTCGCTTGCATATGCAAAACGTTATATCTTATATATTTTTTTTATATAAAAAGTATCTTTTTCAACGTTAATTAAATAATAACGTTTTATAACGTTATAAAATTTTATAAACCTATTATATATACTGTTTTTATTGTTTTTAAATAAATCAGAATATTGTCGAAATAAGATAAAACGAAAATATTCAAATATTCTTATATGTATAATTAATTATTTGCTAAAAACTACGCTTACATTCGTAAATTTAAAACAAAGAACAAATATTCGAAAAATTCGTATTGAATTTTAAAAGCTATTTTCTATTTATTACCTAACTTAATTCATATTTAAATATATATATTTTTAAGTTTAAAAATATAATATATTTATAATTAAAAACAAATTATAATATTTAAATGTTTTTTATCATAAAAATTATAAATAAGCTAAGAAATAATTATTTTATTAATTTTAAAAATTATTTCGTAATCCTATTCGTTATAAGGTAATAATCTTATTTTAAACTTTTCTTAAAATCGTTGCGTATATATATATAATTTTAATACTATGTTAATTCTTTATCTTAATAACTTTTTAGTCTTTAACAATAAATCATTATTTATTTACAGAAATTGTACTTTAAAATTTGTAATAATATGCTATATTTTTTTGGAATACCTTTTATTTATTATATATTTTATTCTTTTAAGTAATAAAGCTTTTATTATGTCTTTAAATTTATATTAATTAATTATATAAAACGAATATTAAAATCATATATGGTTTAACTATCAGTAAAAAATAAAGCGAAAATTATTTGATTATTTTTTTGATTAAGATTTAAATTCTATCATTTTAACCATAATAGTTCGCAAAGTATATCGTAAACTTTCTCTTTAAATAATATCGAAATTAATGGTTTATCTTTTCTTTTCGACGAAAATCTCAAAATAAATAATTTGTATTTAATTTATCCGTTATCGGAATTAAATATCTAATTTTTAATATTTTCGACTCTATGAAAATTTCTCTTATTTTACCCTAACAATTATAATTTCTGTGTTATAATTAAAACGATATAATTTCCTTATATTACTTTATAATTTAGTATTACGATCTACTATTTTTTAAAAATTTATACTTATATTAGAATTAATTTCTTTCTTAACATTTTTATTCCGTAAAAAAATATTTTTTAAGTATTATTGTTTACCTTTGCTCTTTTTATTAACTTACAGCTTTTTTATAAATAATGTCGATTTTTAAGTTATTTTTAAAGCTTAAAATCTGTTTTAAAAATTCTTCGTTTAACTTTAATAATTATTATAAATATTTATTTTGTCGATATAACGTAACTTTTAAATAAATAATATATGTTTTAAAACGCTTTCTTAATGAGATTTTTTAATTTTAAATTTCTTTGCCGTAAAAAAATATTTAAGATTTTATTAAAAAGGGTATCGTTTAATTAAGCTTTCGACAAACGTTGATTAATATTATAACTCCGTAATTTCTTTTTAATAAAATTTTAATCTCTTTTAAATTCGCATTTTTGATAGCTAATAATTATATGAATTGTGATAACAAAGAAGCTTATTTATAAAATAATCTTTTGTAATTAATTTCCAATTCTTTTTAATTAATTAATTTCGTTTGATATTATCATATGTTGCTAATATTAATAAAGATTTTTAACTTTTTAAATCATTATTTATTAAATTATGCAATTTAAAATCTTAGCGTTATATTCGTATAATTTGTCGTGTAATATATTCCTTATAAATTTAATACGTTCCAGTTTAAAATTATTTATAATTAATAACCTAAAGTTTTCCATACCGACCGAAGCTTTTTAAGCTTAAATCTTCGTTTTACTTTCGGTATTCTTTTATTTAAACGTCGAATATTACCTTATGGTGTTCTTTACTGCCGGTATAATTTAAAAAATAATTTATAATTTTAAATCTTTTAAATCTATTAAATTTTCAAAATTATTTTATATAAGTTATCTTTATAAAAATAGTTTTTTAACTTTCGTTAATTTTTATGAATTTTGGAGTAAAAATTATAATTATTTCGAACGGAAATAATAATAAATTTTTTTAATTAAATTTTGTTTATATTAACTTTAGCAATTAAAATTTATTTTTGTAATTACTTTTAATTTTTAAATTATTTTATGATACCTCCTTATTTTCCGTAATTATAACAACTAATTAGACCCTTTTTAAATTAAATGATTTCTACTTTTATAAAATTTTAATAAATTTCGTAAAAATCACAAATAAATTATATATTTTTTAACTTGATTTTAACATATTTTCATTTAGTAAAAAAGTATCCTTTTCTTTAAAATATTCTTTAAATTATTGGTTTATAATTTCTACGGTTCTAATGCTATATATATTAAAAGTTAGTAATCGGTTCCTTATTATTAATTGATTTTTAAAGGGGTTTTTAAGCTTTTATAAACTATATTAATCATTGAATTATTTTTATCGTTTCCCTATCCGTCTTTAATAATTAAAAATTCAAATCTGACAATTTATTTAAACGTTACATTTTTTATTATAATTAAAAGGAGTTTTAAATATTGGGTTTTTTTTTCGTTTAAAGAAATAAAATTATTTCGGAACTTATTTTCAAATTAACATACTATTAGAAAATTGCTTTTATAAATTTTTAAATAATTTCGTATAATAAATTCGAATTAATTAATAACGTTTTTAAGAGAACCGATTATTATTATAAAAGTTTAATTTAACAGATTTTTTAGTTTTAAAAATCGAAAATATGTTTGAATTTAAATAAAAAATATTTTAATATTTTTTATTAATATAAAATTTAAATTCTTTATTCTTAAATTTGATAATCGTTATAATTATTATTTCGATTTTAAATTATCTTTTAAACCATTAAATTTATTTTTAAACTAAATAACTTTTATTTAAACTATTAAATAATATTATTTTGAATTCTGATTAATATAATAAAAATAATAGATATTATTTAAAATTTAAGAATATTATTAATAAAAGATTTATAATATATGACGTTTATAAATTTAATTATATAATTTATATTAATAATAATATCGTAAAATTATAAAAATAAAAATATTAGTAATAACAACAATAATAAATAATTACAAATAATTTAAATAATGTAAATAATTCAATTATATTATAATTGAATATTATTTCACTTATGGAAATAATAAATATATATATATTTATTATGATTTTAAAATTTAAATTAAAATAATTTATTTATAATAATTAAGAGTCGTTAAGCTTATCGAACCCGGTAGGTTATTTCCTTTATTAACTGGCTCGAAATTCCAAGCCCCATTCTCTCCATTAAACCCCTTCGAATCGGTTACGTAAGCCAAAACCCTTAATCGGATATGTCCACACATCTTCCAACCGTCTGGCAATGTGCCAAGTCCTTAGGTCATAACACTAGCCACGGCTACGCCGTAGACGCAGCTACAACCTCAAAAATAAGGCCGGATTTAAGTAAGGTAACTTAACGCGCCCCTTAATATTTTAGCTAGATTAGACTTTTGCTAGTTTATTTTCTTATAGGTATTTAGGATATAACGTACTATACTATTAAACGAGGCAAACTAGTAATCGAACTAATTGCGTCAATATTTCAGCTATTTACTTTTAAATGTTTAATTTTTTAATACTAACTATAAAAGACAGCGTATTAAATATAAAAGAATAAATTTAATTATTTAAGTTAGAACTCGAAAGCCGAAAATCCATTATACGAAATATAATTTGATATATAAAATTATATTAATAACATTCCAAGGTCAATGTTAGTGTAAATTCGTTTAAATTAATGTTGTTCATTCTTTATAAAAATTACCGACGACCTAAAAAAATCGATTGTTAACCGAAATCTTAACCTAAAGCCGTGACTTTCTTTTATCCGGGTTTAATATATTAAAAGTATGGCAATTTTAATAGTTACTTAAGGCGTTATAAAACGAGGTAAAATTACTAATACGTAGAAACTTATTAAAGAAAAAAGAATTTAAGAATATTTAAATCGAGAAATCGATTACTAACAGGTTTTATCTGAAAATTTAAAAGTATTTCTAAATAATTCAGGCTTATTCGAATTATTATTACAAAATACGATATTGTAAAAAAGCTCTTAATAATTGCGAAAAATTTAAATTTTTACTCTTGTTTCTTTTTTATAATAACTGACATAATGATTATTAATACCGAAAGATATAAAACTTTTAAATTAACGTAATGTGCTACATAAGCGAACGAGCCCTATAAGCGAGCGAGCTAAGTTTTTTAACTTTTTAACCCTGTAACTTTAGACATAAATTTCTTAACGTTAATAGCACAAACCGATTTATAAAAGAAATTAAGACAAATTTAGTTATCCAGATTAAAAAACGAAACTCGAAACTTACTTTTAAAAATTTGCATTTTATATATAATATCCCCGAATTTATTTTAAAAGACCGATATCACGGTCGATACATCCGAAGCGATAATATCTTTAATTCGCGAAAATTAACGCCGAGCGAGAAGAAATTTATTATCGACAAAATCTTTAACCTAAAAACACGAACGTTTTCTATCCGGCTTTAATACGTTAAAGATATAACTAATATATTGCTTACTTAACGCGTTATAAAACGCGTCGAAATTAACTGGGCATCGAATTTTGTTAAATAGTAAAAAGAATGCCAGACGCGTTTAAATCGGAAAATCGATTATTAACGAATTTTATACGAAAATTTAGAAATATTTTGTAAATACTCGAAATTTATTGGGGTTATTACTATAAAATACGGCATTATAAAATCGAACATTTATAACTTCGCCGAAATTAGATTTTTAATAAAATTATTTATAATAACGGATATAATAATTATTAATGCCGAAAAAAGAAAAAGGTTTATATAAACGGAATAAGGAATTTTTTTTTTTATAAATATTTAAGTTATTAATTTTTAAGGTCAAGCTTTGTCGTTATTTATTACTATAAAAACAATTTTACTTTAATTCCTAATATTACAATAATTTATTACTAAGTAATTAAAAAATCGTTTTAAAAATAATAATTAAATAATAAACGAATTAATTTTAAAATAAATTTTAAATTTTAATAAATATATTCGGCTGCGCATAAAAAGTTCGAAACGTTTCCTGATTTTTGACGGCTACGAAAGTTATTATTTAATAAAATTCGAACAATACTATGTTAATAATAATAATATTATATTTTATATATGTCCCAATGGCTCAGTGGTCATAAGCTTGGGTGTCGCGTTTCAATCGCTGCAGGCCTGGGCAACCTGCTACGTGCGAAAGACATGTTGGTTCGAATCCAGCTTGGGACAACGTGCTTTGGGTAATGCCAAGCTTACTGCACGGACCATTAGGAGCTTTGGCTCCTGTTTCGTGTCGGCGCCAATTGGAGTGGTTGGGGGCGTTGGAGCTAGCTGCGGGGTAAGCTCTGGAACCAATCAAAACTATCGTGTACTTCCATTTATTTATTACCGTATTTATGACCCCTACTGGTTTTTCATCCGGCCCGCCTATGAGTACGGTTTTTGGAGGTGCTCTCCGGTCGCATCGTGTTACTAGACGTGTATGTATATATTGTGTGACTTCGTGTCGGCGTCAGCTTGTATATAGCTAGATACCTAATAGCACTGACCTTGCATATTTTATATATCCGAATATTTTTCGTATGGGTTTTAATTTTTGGATATATTTTATTTTCTTTATTTTACTTTCTTTATTTCAATTTCTTTATTTTATTTTCTTTGTTTTCTTTTCTTTATTTTAAAACGCCTTTATTCGTTATATATTAAAAACTTAATACCACGTTATTATACTTATATTTCCAAAAAGAAAATTCTCGCCGGTTTTTACGAAACCTTTTAAGCTGCCATAACGTTCGGTAATATTAAATTTAAATTCCCGAAAGCTAATTTTGTTTTATTCGATTTTAATAACGTTTTCTTCAAAATAATTTTTTTTTAAATTATTTTTACGCCGACTGTTTTTTTTTGCTAACCTTCGCCGGTTGCATATTACCTTCCGTAAAAACCTTTAAAAATATCCGTAAAATACCGAAATAAAAACGAAATTTAAAAAAGAAATTTAAGAATTATAAAGATAATTCATTAATAAAAATATTCGAATCAGCTACTTTTTTAATAAAAGATTATGTATTTTTATTACATAAAATCTTTTTTTATTAAATAAAGATTATTTAGTTCCGTAACATGAATTATATTTTAAGCAAAGGTCGTAATATTAAAAATAAACGTTTTTAAAAACAAGAAATATTTATTATATAAAAAAGATAAACTTTTTTAGCCGAAGAAAAAGAGGGTAATAAAAAAAAGTAATTAATTACGGTTAAAAACTGTCGTTATAAAAGGGTTAAAATTAAGGAACAGAAATATAGTGTTTACGATAAGCTCGAATATATTACGCATACTTATAAAAAAGTAGAAATACGTTTAGCAAAAAAGAATCCGATAAATTTTAATTAATACGATATGTTATTATTAATTCATTAAATTTTATTGTTTTAAAATGCTAAAATATGGCTTGCTTGCTTATGTAGCTCGCTCGATTATGCAGTACCTTAATAAAGAAGGTTAAAATATAAATATTTAAAATAACATTTTTTAAAGTTTAATTTTATATTTCTTTATTATTATAACAAAAACTATTATTTTAAGTTTTATTATAATTACAAGTTATTACTAATAATTCTATACAAAGGTATATTAAATGATAAAGATTAAACAATATATAATGGGTTTTAGTATGAGTCTGGTACTTTGGTAGGTATATTCGAATGCGTATTAAAAATTCAAAAAGTTTTTTTATTTTCGACGGTTATAAAAGTTATTATTGGATATAATTCGAAAAACACAACATTAATTATTACATTATTACGCTTTATATACCTCAGAATTTTTTATCTCGGATTTAACCTTTAAACGTTTGTTTATTTTATTTTAAAACAGGTTTATTTTATAAAATATCGCAAACTTAAAAAAACGTTTCTGTCTTTAAACTTTTAAATAGAAATATTTTGCTGACTTTTATAACGCGGTTTAAGTTATTATAATGTGCGATAATATAAGGTCGGATAAGATCAAGCTATACTTTTGGAGCTAAGTAAAATATGCAACAAAATATTTTTTAAAACAATTTATACGAGAAATATTATACTTAATATTTTTGAAAAGCATATTTAATTAATAGTTTTTACGGTGAGAATAAATTAATAGCTTGGTTCTATAGAGCCATACTTCGAAGCCGACTATTAAGCCGTCGTAAACATGTAATTTCTCGACTGATGTCGGCTTATAAGGCTTATATGCGTAGTTGTCGATAAACTTCGACCCTGATAAACCTTATACAGGCTGCCAAGTTCGGTTTGACGTTCGATGATAATAAATTTAAATGTCTGAAAATTAATTTTATTTTAATCGATTTTAGTAATATTTTTTTCGAATTAAATGTTTATTAGAATTATCTTTACGCTAATTATTTTGTATTTACTAATGCCACTTTGATTTTCCTTTCCGGAAATAGCTTTAAAATCAACCGGAAAATAATAAAGTAAAAACGTTATTAAAAAGGAAAAATTAAAAATTATTAAAAAAGCTCCTGATGAAAATAATTAAAAATTAAAGGAATAAGGGACTTCGATACTTTTGACCGTGTAGAAAAATAATTAAAACTGTTAGTCTATTTTTAAAAATATTTAGAATATTTAAACCAAAATACTTTTCCAGAAAAAACGTTTTTTATTATGACAAACGAATTTTAAGTGAAATAGACGTGTGAAAAATTAAAGATAAAAAATTTTAAAAACAATGAAAATTTATTACAAAAAATATATAAACACTTTATCCTAAAATGAAAGGGAATAAAATATATAATTAATAACCGGTGAAAACAATTATTATAAAAAAGTTAAATTAAAAGAGGAAAGTATAATGTTTACATCAAAGTCGGATATAATGCGCATATTTATAAAAATGTTATAAATATATTTACTGATAATAAACCCGATTAATTTGAATTTATTTAATATAACGTACCACATAGATAAGCGAAAGAGATATATAAGCGAGCCGCTTTTTGACACTCTGTAATAACAAATTCAAATAACTTAACAACAACATATCGCATTAATTCAAATTAATCGGATTTTTTTACCTAAATGTATTTATAACTTGTTAATAAATACGCGTATTATGTCCGGGCTTACCGCAAACGTTATATTTCCGTTTCTTCGTTTTAACCTTTTTAAGATAACTCTCTTTAGCTACTATCAGCTAGATTTTTTCACCACCTCCTTTTTTTTAAGCTTAAAAGGTTTATCCCTTTTATGTAGTAAATATTCCTGTTTTTTAAAAACGTTTATTTTTAACTTTATAACGTTTATTTAAAATATAATTCGTTTCGCGTAATTAAACATTTTTTTCCCGGAGAAAAGCAGTTTTATATAATAAAAATATATAGCCTATTATAAAACTAATCGATTCGGATATTTTCAATAACAAATTACCTGAATAGCTTTTAATCTTTTCTATAACTATTATCCTTATTCTGTTACTTTATAAATATTTTTAAAAAACTTTGCAGAAAATCAAATAAAACCGGTAGAAATTCACGGGAAAATAATTAACGTAAATATAATTAACAAACTTTAAGGCGGAAAAATCTTTATTAAATTCGAATAAAATAAGGCTAATTTTCGTACATCTAGATTTAATATTATCAAATATTATAATAACTTAGAACGTATGATAAAAGCGGGCAAGAAAGCTTTCTTCAGCAATATAAATATAATAACGTTATATTAAGATTTTAATAAACCGTATATAAATACGTTTTAAAATACAAAAAAATGTTAAAAACTTAAAACGTTATAAAAAACCCGCGGTTATATAAAATATAATCATATTATTAGTAACGTAATATTTTTCGAATTTTATAAAATACTAGCTTTTGTAGCCGTCGAAAATAAAAAGGCGTTTTAAACTTTTTATACGTGAGCGAATATATTTATTAAAATATTAAATTTATTCAAAATTTAGTAT
Organism: Monosporascus sp. CRB-9-2; assembly: GCA_004155915.1. Lineage (NCBI taxonomy): Eukaryota > Fungi > Ascomycota > Sordariomycetes > Xylariales > Monosporascus > Monosporascus sp. CRB-9-2. The sequence goes on from QJOA01000048.1 coordinate 28,096, forward strand.
ATCTATTATCCGGTTATTATTATTACAACGATCTTTTAATAATAAATAACGCTATAACTTAAGCTTAAAAATTAATAAAATAAATAATTATAACTTAATTTCTATTCTTTTAATACGTTGATTTAAGCTTTTTACTTTTTTTAACATTAATAATTATTTTATTCGTTATTATAAAAATTGCCATCAAAAATTTAGTGGCGTCGAAAATATAAATATTCTTTTTTGTAATACCGTACTTTGTAATTATAACGCGAATAAATTATTTACGAAATGTCTTTAGACTTTCGGATAAAATTTATTAATAATCGATTTTTCGAATTAGATACGTTTAGACTTTTTTTACCATTTAATAAAATTCGACGTTTAATTAATTCCGACACATTCCGTAATATATTAAGTTAGTCATATATTAACCATATCTTTAATATATTACAGCCGGATAAAAGAGTTCGCAAATTTAAGTGAAGAATTCGGCCGATAATCGATTTTCTTTCGGCCGGCGTCAATTTCTATAAAAAAAGATTAATATCGGTTCGGGAATATTTAACGTTAAAAGGATATATTAAAGTAAAATATGGAACTTTATAAATAAAATTAAGCTTTTTATAATTAACTTTCGGGTTTCGTTTTTTAGCCTAAATAACAAACTTTATTCTCTGTTTTGTTTATAGGACGTTCTATAATGTTAATATTAAGAAATAAGACGAATAAAGATAAATAGTTAAAATGGTTCAAAAAGTCTTTCCCTTAAATATGTTTTTCGCTTGTATATGTAGCACGTTATTATATTTATATAATTTGAATTTGTTATTACGAAATTCTAAAAATCGGTCTATCTACTAATTTTCACCGTTTAATATTATAATACGTCACTTGTATAGGGTTAAAATTTAATTAAATTAGAATGTATTTCGTAACGAATCAATAACGTCGAAATTAAATATTATAAGTAAAACATTTAGCTTTTTAGTAAATAATTAAAATATATAAAGGAAATTTTCAATATAAATCCCGAATTACGTAATATGCATCGGTATAAATGTTACGAAATTAAAAGATACGAATTGGAGAAGATCTTCTTACATTTATAAAGATTTAATTTCTTTATACAGCACGAATTCGGATAAATTTAACGGATTAAACCGATTTTAGTTAAAATATATACGTTTATTATTCTTATAATTTAAAAAATACTGGCTTATCATTGTTAATTATTTAAATTTTTCAAAGTTATTTATTTTTAGTAAACGTAATTATAATTTTATTATTTAAATCTTATTAATATTATTATTAGTATAAACAGTATTATAAAGTTAAATAAATAAATAAAACCTATATTCATTATATATTATAAAGTTTAATTTAAATATGCTGTTAATCTTAAATAATATTTAATGTTATTATTATCTCGGTTATTACTTTAAATATTATTTTCTTATTAATTCTAATTAAATATGAACCTATTAAAAAGAAAGTTTAACTGTATAAAAACTAATTTAAAGTCGCAATATTACTTATAATAAGTCTTAAAATTAATAGTAGAAAGAATTTAAAGCTTACGATAAAAGAAATTTTAAATACTCCTTTTTAAAATTAAGTTCTTACTATAATAATCTGCCTTATCGGAGACGCAATTAATTAGTTTAACTTTAGAATATAAATTATTTAAATGTTGAAAAGTTCGATAAAAAACATTATTAAAGAAACTTTCGAAGTATTTATTAATTTCGAAAATGAATTGCTAAATAATTATATCAACTTTAATAAAAAATAAACTAACTCTTAATAAGTTTTATTATTACTGTAGAAAGAATTATATTTAAATATATTACAGAATTCCAAATCTTATGTAATAAAGCCGAATATAAAAGTAATAGAGATATTATTATTATTAATATATTTTTGAAAAAAATAAAAGAGAAAGAATTCAAAGCTAAATAATAAAAATAAACGGAATTATAAGCTCTAGTAAATTTATCGCCGAGGGCGTAAAAGTCGATAACCGACAGTTTAAAAAACGACAAAATAAAGGATACTTTAATCGAAATTGAAATATTTTTAACTTAACCAAAAGAAAAACCCAATATACTTTCGACATTTAACGGAATTTAATCGAAACGAATGAACTTGGAAATCATCAAATTTAAAAAAAGAATTCTTTTTTACAATTGCGAAAAATAAAAGCAGATTAAATAATAACATAAAAGTTAAAAGTAATTACGGCGATAAATTTGAGCTTAAGAAAATTAATACCTAAAAAGTAGTAAGAATAGAAAATTAATTAATATAATTTAGACTTAAAATAACCGTAACCTTTTAGTAAAGGTACGATGAAAATCAAAAAGTATTAGAACTCTATTTTTTAAAAGATTAAATTTTTTTGTATAAAACTAACTTTTAGCCGGGGGCTTTAAAAGACTAATAAATAAAGGAAATTGAAAAAATATTATTTATTTCACGATATATAATAAAACCGATAAATGAAAAAACATTAAGTAATATTTAATCATTAAACGAAACAAGTATCGAAAAATAAATTAAAAGTTTAAACTTAAAAAAATCTGACCGCTATAAAAAGCTTTACGCCGTTATGTTATAACTACAGAACTTGACCCATTGCCAAACGGTCGGAGAGTGTATGGCATATCTTCGAGAAAGAGTCGTGGCTTACGTAATCAGCTCGAAGGGATTCGATGGAAAAATTACCTCAGCTAGCTCAGGCCTCGCTAGCTTTTTCTAAGTCACTCAAGTACCGCTCAGCAACGCTAATAATAAACCAATCAGATCCCAAAACCCGTAATAAGCCAGAGAAGCCTAAAAATTAAATTCTAAAAACCGGGCTTAATTAATGGATTTTTTTCTAATTCCTTTTTTATATTTTATTTAAAAGATATTAATTACGAAACTAATTTATTTCCAATAAATCTGATATTTTAAATCCGCGTCGAATAAAGGCTAATTTATTTATAAAAACTTCTTTAAATTCTTTCCGATAATAATTATTATTTATATATCTAGGGTTAAATTTAGAAAATGGCTAAACGTAACCCGCTTATAATTACGATAAGATAACTAACGGTCGCATTATTATTTACCGAATTTAATATATTTTATCTGGAAATAATCCTTATATTATTTCTTTTTCCGTTCGAATTTTAATAATGATGTTGGAGCTAAAGAAAGGTGAAAATTAAAATTCGTTAATTAAATCCGGATCGCTCTTATATTAAAAAGGTAATAATTATGATTTATACAGAAAAAAAAAATTTAAACAGGGTTTTTTCGAATTAAAAAGTTTTATAATAAAGTGTTATATATAATAATAACGTAATTATAATCAAGAAAACGTTTTGAACCTTGTTAGCCTTAATCTTTTTATAATTGCGAACTAATAATTACCGTATATATTATTTCAAAATAAGTTTTTTAAAGGTAATTTAAGATTAAAAAAACCCGTCTAGTTATTTTTTTAACCGTATAGATTATAATTATTACGTCGTTATAATGACCAAGGACTTGATCTATTGCTAGAGGGTTAAAGGATGTATGGACATCTTCGATAAAAGGTTTTAGATTACGTAACCAGTTGGAAAAAGTTCAATAAAGAAAATGGGGCTTAGCATTGCGAGGCAGTCGAATAAAAGAAATGGCTTAACGAGCTAGACAAAATTTAACTTTTATAAATAAGTCGAATTAATATATATATTTTAAATTTAAATAAATATATATATACTTAATATTTCTGGAATTTAAAATTTTATAAATTTATAATAAAGTTTAAGTATTGTAATAATTTATAATTATTTATTTTTATTAAACGTAATTAATTTTTTATTATTTATATCTTTAATATATTACTATTAATATAAACCGTACAATTAAATTTACTAATTAATTAAGTTTATAACAATTATATATTATAAGTTTTTGTGAAATAATATTGTTAAATTTTAATAATTCTTATTATTATTATTTATCGATTAATATTTTAAACAATATTTATTTAATAATTTTAAAAAAATTTATTTAACTTAAAACTAGAATTAAACTATTTAAATATTAATTAAAAGTTAAAATATTATTTATAATTATTATTAATATTAAAGTTAAAATGTTTGGATTTTTCGACAAAACGAAAGTATATAAATATATATTTATTTAAACTATAACGTGTTTTCGATTTTTAATAATAAAAGATTTACTATATTAAATTTTGGTTATAATTACTTAATTTATTAAAATCGTAAGATATTAGTTCCAAGTTATTATTTAAAATTATTTAAAAATTAAAAAGTAAAATAAAACAAAATTTTTCAAAGGTTCTTTAATATTATATTAATTCCGAAAATATATTTCGAAATAACTTTATTATTCCGGTTAAAAAATAAAATGTATCTTGAAAACTTTTTTAATTATAATAAGAAAATTAATGTTTAAATATTTTATAGTGTTAAAAGATTTTATTATTTAAACCGGATATCAGAACAATAAAATTGATATTATAATTAATTTATTTTATAAAGGATTAAAAAGTCGATTAAAGATAAATTAATTAAGAAAAACCAGGTAATAATTTTTAATAAATATATAACTAAGGCCATAAAAATTATTAATAAATAATTTAAAAAAAAATATATATATTTTAAAGCTAATTAAAGAAAAAAAAAACTAAATCGATTTTAACTTTTTAAAAGATTTCTTAAAAAATTTGTAAAATTGAAAATTATATATTATAATTACGGAATATAATAAGATATTATTCAATATAATAAAAGCTAAAAATAATTATAATAATAAATTCTAGTTTTTAAATATTAATAATAAAAGGAATTTAGCAATAAAAAAAATTATTAATATAATTTACGTTTAAAATAATTATAATATTTTATTTAAGTTAAGATAAAAATAAAAATAAGTTAAAAAAATTCTTAAATAATAATTAAAAGGTTATTTTTATAAAATTAAATTTTATGAAATAGTTATAAAAACTTTAAACCTTTTAAAAACCTTTAAGATTTTATAAATTTTAAAAATTCTACAAATTTGATCCAATTTTACAAATTTGATCCTATTTTATAAATTTTACAAATTTTACAAATTTTACAAACTTTACAAACTTTACAAATTTCATAAATTTTTAAAAATTTTATAAATTTTGCAAATTTCACAAATTTTTAAAAACTTTATAAATTTTACAAACTTTACAAATTTTACAAACTTTTTAAATTTTAAACATTTTACAAATTTCAAAAATTTTACAAATTTCAAACATTTCAAAAATTTCAAAGTTTAAAAGAAATTAAAAATTTAAACGCTTTAAAAAATTTAAAATTTTTAATTTTTATTATTACTATAATAATAAAAAAGATACAATTAAATAATACTTGAAAATTAAATAAAGAGGTACCGGAAATTAACCAATATTTATACTTAAAAAAACTTAATTAATATAAAACGTTTTACATTATTAATTAAAAACTTCATAAAGCGACACCTTTTTAAGAAAATATTTAAATATTTTCTTATGTTAATAAAATTCTAGAACCAAAATATAGTTTTAAAAAAACCTTTTAAAACCAAATTTCTCTTTTAAAAATTACGTTATAAAAATAAGCTAAATATTTATAGCAGTTATAAATGTTAAACAAATAATTTTTAAAGCGAATTATAAAAATCGAAAATATGTTAAAAAATTAACGTTAATTATAAAAAGCTTTAAGTTAATAAGAAACTAAAAATAAACAAAAATATTTCAAGAGCTTTTATACGTAATATAAACGAAAAAAAAAATTAATTATCATATAAATACGCATTAAAAAACCTTATCTGTTATAATAATAAATTCCGGAAATATATAGGAAAAGTATATTGTCTTAAAAGTAATAAATAAGCTATAATTATTATAATGGGAAAAGAAAATTACGAAGTCGAAAATACCCTAGGTTAAATATTTAATTACGATAACGGATAAATTAAACGCAAAATTAATTACCTTAAAATTTCTATAAAAGAAAAAAGAGAAATTATTAATGCTAATATTATTTTAATAATGAATTACGATATAACTTTCGGATTATTATTGTTAAAGTAGTATAATTCAGTTATCTATTAAAGAATTAGCAAGGTAAATTACGTTTAACTTTGATTAATATATAAAATATAAAAGGTATAATGTTTTAATATTCGATTAATTAAGTTAACAAGTATAAATAGAAGAACATAATAAAAACGTTATTACTTTAAAAGATAAACTATGAAATAAGCAAAAAATATATTATAAAAATACAGCGTATTACTGTTAATTTTAAATTATAATTTCGATAAATAAATAACGATTTATTATTAAATTTTAAAAGGTTATTAAAATAAATGGTTAAAATATTAAGAGAATATTATAAATACCATTAATTATTGTAAAACAAACTTAAAAAAGATTGTTGCCTTATAACGAATAACATTACGAAATAATGTTTAAAGATCGCAAAACTATTACTTTTTACCTTAATTTTAATTAAATTGAATAAATTTGAAAATATTACGTAATTATTTTGGAAGTAAGTTAAAAAAGGCTATATATAACATTTTAAGTTATTAAGAAAATATTTAATAATTTTCGTTTTAAAACAATTACGATTTATTATTAATTATCGAAATAAAAATCGTTTATGTGAAGCAAAATAATCTATATTTTTATACTTAAAGAAAGAATATTTCCAAATACGGGTTAAACTGGGTAATAAAAAGGAGCCTCTTTGAATTAAAAACCGGCTTTTCGAATACCTTATTATATTTTTTAGACTTACGAATATAGCGGCAACTGCCCAGCAAATAAGTGAATATATATTACGAAAATATTTTTATATTTTGGTTATAGGTTACCTTAACGACATCCTAATTTATTTGATAATATAAAGAAAGATATAAATATATCCCTAGAATCTATTAAACGTTATATAACGGTAATTCTTTAACTAGTGCCGAAAAAGAAATTTATTTGCAAAAAATAAAATATTTTAGATAGATTATTACGTTTTAATATATTAAAATAATTTTAAGTAAATTGAAAGTAATTGAAAAATAAGTATAGTTTATTAATATTAGCAAAATATAAATATTTTTAAATTTCTTAATTATTAGAAAAGATTTATTTGTAACGTTAATAAAATAATTACATTATTAATAAAACTTATTAAGAAAAGTATTTAAAATGAATATTAAAAAGATAAAAGAGCTTTTAATAAATCTGAACCATTTTAATTAATCAATTAATTTTAATTCTATACGTTTTAAAAATTAACTAAGTTTAAAATTAATATTTTAAATTACTTTAACAAATAATGGTCGAATTTCAAAATAATTAAAAAAGCTTTTACCATATTACCTTTTATAATTTATATGTTATATAGAAGCGATTTAAATTATTTTATATTCGATAAGGAATTTTCAGTTATCATTGACGATTTTAAGATATTTCAATATTATTTTAAATGTAAAATGTATTAAATTAAGGTATTTACAAATTACAAAAATAGTATATATTTCTTTACGATATAAGGATTAATCGAAATATAATTATTTTACTTAAAATATTTTATTATATTTTATTACGTTATTATACATCGTAAAATATAAAAGAATAACAATATAAATATATTGCATAGACCAATTAGCTTAAAGGAATTTAAAATTAAAATATAACAAATTCATTTGTATATAATATCCGAAATATATTTATAATAATAATAATGTATTACGATAAAAAGAAAATTTATATTATATATTGACTTATATAATAATATAACGATTAGTTTCACGAAAAATTAAAAATAAACGAAATTTAAATATTAAAGGAAATATAGAAAAGTTTTAAAACAATATATATAAATATTAATTATATAAATACTTAAAGATTTTTAAAAGCTTACAACGTTTATAACGGACATATTACTTTTTGAAAATAAAATTCATCGTATAAAAATAATATAATAATGGAATATTTACAATAAGGTAAAAATATTACGATATAAACTTTATAGAAAGTTATAATTATTATTAATTATAACACAATTAACGTTTTACACTACTAAACGTAATACATTAATATACGTAACACTTTTTAGCATTTTGCAACAGCAAATTCAAATAACTTAACAATAACATATCGCATTAATTCAAATTAATCGAATTCTTTTTCGCGTAACATATTTACAACTTTTATATAAATACGCGTATTATATCCAGGCTTGCCGAAAACGCCATATTTTTGTTCCTGGTTTTAACCCTTTTACGATATTTTTTTCTAGTTGCTATTAGCTATATCTTTTTCCTACTCTTTTTGTTAGGAATTACGAAGGCAAAGATACGGATAACGGGGAAATAGTGAATAATAGCAGTGTTTGACTTAATACTCTTTACGTGTCATAAGTAGCTATATATTAGATACGTATAACTATATAAAGGTGTAAGTTTTAATGAACGTTTATTATCAGACATTACTAGAGATTAGAAGGTAGAAGTAGTCGGGGCGCCTCTTAAGCGGGCCCAGATTATTATAATCCGTAACAGGTTTCCCTTTTACGCTTATAAGCAACCGCGTAACGTACGGTTTTATGCTAGGTATATAGTTAATTAGGTTAGGCTAAATATATTTAGTAAAAAATTAACGTTAACATTTTACCCCTTATATATATAAGATTAAACGCAAACTTTGTAAATTTTAACTGCCGATATAGATATAAATTACTTAAATTTTATGCAAAAAATGTTTAATAAAATATTCGAAAACCTTTATCGTTTAATGAAAACAATTATTTTAAAGATTAAACTTTCTTAATAAAACTTTCGATAATATTTAATTGCCGTTAAATATTAATTAATTCGTCGGGTATACCAGGTGGGAGTTTTTGGTAGCTTAATTTGTTACGTTAATTTTATATTTAACTTTTTTAATAATCGTTTCGATTTTGTTATTAATTTAATTTTTAATAACGTAAAAGATAAAGTCTAGCTCGATAAGGTTAATATTATTACCGTTAAACGTAAAATTTTTCTTAAGTTTTTTTATTAATAATACGTATATTTTTTAAAATTACGGAAATTATGGAATAGGTAACGTTATCGGTATTCGGTTAAACGTTACCCCCTTTAACGATAAAAATAATTTAATATAATTCGAATTATTTTATTTTCGCAAAATATTTTTTAATGCTGCCGTTTAAATAACTTTTAAACTTATAATATCTAATAATTAAAATGGTAATTTTTATTAATATTTTGCCCTTATACGCCTTTTTTTCTTTAAAGAAAATGTACGCGTTTTATGTTATTTTCAATAAATTTCAAGTAAAAATAATTAACGAAAGTTTTTGTACTTTTTTTAACGGTAAATTTATTAATCTTTTTAAATATTGCGGTTATAAAATAAAAATCCTAATTATATTTCTAATAAATATGGGTAAGATAAATTGTTAATTCGTTTTAGAATTTAATATTTTTATTCTTTTTATTAAAATTATCATTATTAATGGTAATAGGTTGTTTAAGTTTTGCCTTTTTAAACGGAGTAAGTAGTTTAATAAATAAAAAATGCTTTTTATTTAATTTCTTTAATTTTTAAATTACTATTATTAATATTTTATTTTAACTTTTATTTTTATTTAAAAAGAATTGGTACAAGAATTTATAAATTTAAATTAAATATTTATATACCGTATGTAATCAGGTAAATTTACGTTACTTATTTAATTTTCATATATTATTTATAAAATCAATTGAATATTTTATTTTACCGGTTTTTTAAATCTTTCGGCAAAAATATAAATTATTTGTAAAAAGAATAGTTTTCGTTATATAAATATTTTCTTTATAAACTTTTACGTTTTTATAGGTTATTAATTAATTGTATATAAGCCGAATTTATTATTGTAAATAAAAATAAAAATTAATGCTTTCGAAAATTTCGTAAACGTTATTTAAATTATTCAAAAAAATATTCGGCTATATTAAATAAAAATAACAACGAATAACCGATATACGCCTTTAATATGTACTTTTTACCCTTTTTATGCGCTGTTTTAAAGTTCTAAGTCTTTAAATAAATTAATAAACTTATAAATTTTTAAAAAGGTTAAATATTATCACCGGCGTATTATTTATATTTTATATTTTATGTTTCCTTTATTTATACGTTATTCATAATTTACGTATCCGTATCTTATTAATCACTTTTTTTTAAATTCCGGAACACCTTTTTTTAAAACGTTAATGCCGTTTAGGTATCGTTTATATATTATTCGGAAGTAACCTTTCAGGCCGGTTTTTTTTTCGTCTTGTACGTTATATATAAGGCCCGTTGTCAAACGTAAGATTTCTTTATTCCTTTTTACAACCTATTACCGCCTTTATTTTTTCGAATTTTTCAAACGGTTTTTGAACAAGTTTTACGTAACGTTTTTATTTGCTTAGGACTTTTTTTTTTCGAAGTCTTTTTTCAATTTTTTGGTCAGGGCTTGCAAAATATGTTGTACTATATATTTTAAGTTCTTTTATTTTCGTTATTATCGAGCGCGGCTAGGTATCCGCATTAATTTAAAATGGTAAAGGATTTTTATTTCCGCGCCTTAATAGATTTATATAAAAACGGTTATAAATTTTTTTTAAAAATATTTAACTTTAGTATATATAAACTTATTACTTTAATTACCTAATATTTAGCTTAAAACTAATTTAAGTTCTGCCGCGGTTATAAGGTAACGATATTTTTAAAAAATACTCATATTATATTACTAACCCTATATTTATCTGCAGGAAATATAGATTTAGTCGTTAATTTTCCTTATACTTATTAAGTAGTTATTATAATTATTTTCATAAATTCGGTTGCTTTATAGAATTTTTTAACGAATCCTTTCGTTCGTATACGCGCATCTTTATTAGGTACCGAATTCTTTTTATTTACGAAACTGGATTTCGTAATATCCGTAAACTTAAAAAAACGGGTTTAATTTTATTAACGTTATATTACGGTTATTAATCGGAAGTATTCTACACGAAAAAAAATATTTTATTTTTATTATACGTATGTTACGAAAGCTCGTAAATAGCTTAATATTTTTTAATTTACTCTTTCCGTAACGACGTTAATTTCCGGAGAAAATGCGATAAACAAACAGTATTTTATCCTTTTAATTTGTAAAACCTTTTTAAATATCTTTCACCTAATTATTTTCCTTATGTTTCGTTGTAATTCGAAAAAAGCGTAAAACTTTTAATACATTTTTATAAATATCTTTATATAAGTTTCCGTATTTATCGTAATATCGTTTTTAAACTAATAAATTTAAATAATCGGTTTATTATAATTATTAAAAACTTGGGTTATATTTAGAAACGGTTAATAAATCGGTTTTAAAATTTATCGACAATTCGTTATAAAACCGTTCGGAAATTAGCAACGATTTTAATAACCTTTTTTTGTACAGTTTTATAACCGTATACGTTACAACTTTCGTAAAACTATTTAATTATATAATATGTTTTTGGTTAAAAATGCTTTTTGCCAATATTAGTATGGTAATTTCCTTATTTGAGTCCTTTATTATATAGGAGTTATACGTATTTCAAACCAAGGCCGTTTTAAATGGCTTCTATTTTAGGATTTATAGGCGTCTACGGAACTAAGGGAAATTTTTATCATTTAGTGAATATTCCGTAATAAATACTATTAACATTAATTCGGTTAAAAAAAACGTTTCTTTTTAGCGATGGTTTGAACGATACGAACGTAATTTTTGTCGTATTTTAACGCTATGTTCTAAATCTTTTATAAATCTTTATAATATTAGGATATTTGTTCTTTTCGTAAAAGCTTTTTCCTTTTTGTATTTATGTTATTTACCGATAGCGGCCCGTTTACGTAATCTTCGTTTCTCGAAAGTAACGAAAGGAATTACTTATTTTTTAACAGCTGGAATTTTTTTCCGGTTTATTTATTATCAAAATTTTCCGTAAATATATTGTGATTTTTATACGAAAGCGTATTAGCTCGGGTATTTAAGCGGCCGGCGCGGAACTTTATATAAAAGTTAAACCGTAAAAGGTTTTCAAATTATTTTATTTGGCGTTCGTTTAATTTTTAATGATTTCTAAAATTTAAAGCTTTATTAATATTTAACTTTTTATTATTATTATTAAATAAGGACAAAAATTTGCTAGGCCATAATCTTACGGGCTTTAAAATATCCTGTTGTTTTAATTTAAATGTAAGGTACCTTTTAATCGTTCTTTATATTATCCAGTATAACGCTTTTTTTATATAATACGAACCTACTTTGTCGTTTTAAGTTGCGAATAATAAAATAAAACGTGCAGGTAACCTATAAACCGTAAATCCAAAATATATTTTGGAACGGTATATTAACGATCACTATACGTACAGGCGGGTTTTTGAATATTAAATCTTCCCAAGCCTTTCGATATTCCTGCAGAAATAATTTAATACGTTTTTCGAACGGGCAAATATTAAAAAGTACGATCGTTTTTTTAATCGGATATATAATATATTAACTTAATAATCTTTTTTTTATTACCGATTAATATTTTAAGCTAGGTAATAAATTAAACGTATTCCGAATTATAGATCCGGACCGCTTTCTCGGTTTTATTAAAAATAATAATAACTTATTTTTTATTAATTACCTTTTCGGCTTTTAAAATAACAGCCATGATTCCGGGTAAAGCATTTATAACGATTATTTAAATAATTGCTATAATATGTTATAATTATAAATATTTTTTATCTTGCATAATTATTAAGGTTTGTTATAATCCAGCCGATATTGCATTACTTTAAAATTTATCGAACTATAAAAAAAGTAAAATAACCTTTTATTATAAACAAATATTACCTTTATTTTATAAAGTAATAAAAATAAACCGATTAAAATATAACTCCGGGATTGATATTATAAAAAGATAAAAAGTACGGCTTTTACTATGCATTTTATATAATACGCGGATTATATTATCGATATCCTATATAGGTACATTAATAAATTAACCAAAATCTTTAAAATATAATATATTCAGCTTTTGAAATTTTTCGTCTTTGCCTTACATAATACGCTTTTTAAACGATAACATTATAATTAATGCTAAGTTAATTAAAATATATAAGTATAACTAAAATAATATATAATAATTAAAGGTAATGATAATAATAAATAAAGATAATATATAATATATAAATATATATAAATATAACAATTTTTTAGGAAATAACGCCGAATTATGTACGTAATTAATTAGGTACATACAAAGCTAATATAGTAAATTTGGTTATAAAAAACGTATACGCCAAAGAAATTGTTAATAATTTTATCCAATATTGTATAAAAAGGAATAAAATTATCGGTACGTTTTTTTGATTAATTATGCAATTATTTCTGTACCTATATTTTTTTTGCAACTTTTTTTTTATAAATTATACTAACTTTTTCCTTTCGATTATATTTATTTTTAAGATTTAATATATACCCAAATATATACATAATTATTTTTGTCGTTTTGATTAATTTATTATAAATTCCCGCAAATTATTAAACTTATACAATATTTAAAGTTCTCGTAAAAATATAAATCCAGATAAATTTGTTAACTTTATAAAAAAGTTGTTTATTAAAAAAATTCCGAATCAGGTAATAATCTATTAAGTTTTAATAATATTAAGTTTATTAATTGCAGGATTAAGTAAAATATACGTAAGTTTAAGCATATCTTTATGTAACGTCGTAAAATTTTAATTGTATTAAATACGATTATATTTTTTAAACCTGTAACTTATCGTATTAATCAAACCTTAATTACTAATCGGGATATTAAGCTTTAATATAATTTTAATAATTTTCGGAAGCTTTAAAATCCAATATATTGCTAGGTATTTATTTACAAACTAGCTTTTTTTTTAATATAAATTCTGTAATATAATATTTAATTAAAATGCTTTTGAATTTACAATATCGGTTATAAATAATTTATATCTTTTTAAATTTTAACCTTTTCAATATATATTATTATTAATTAAAGTAATAAAAAATTTAATACCTAGCTTAACTTTAGGTATTATTAAGTAGATAACCGGTAGCCGCCGATTAATATCGGTTGTACCTTTATTTTTTAAAATGTTCTAACTTTATAGCACTGCTTCGGGGTATTTATTAATGGTTTTAATTATTTTAACAAATTTACGGATTATTAATCGGCTTTTAGGCTATTTTTAAGCATTAAAATGTTATACCTTTTTAATTTCTAAATCGGGTGTTAATAAAAATTAATTTAATTTTGAAACGATTAAAATATTATATATCACGTAACGTTTAAAAATGTTAAAGTAAGTATTTTTTATCTTTTATAACATTTTTAACGAATTCTTATTAATTAATATAAAATATTTAAGGCTATATTTATCTGCTTAGTTAACGGTTTAGTTACCGGTTGGTATATACGATGGCAAATCGAAAGCGAAAACTTTTGGGCAACCGTAAATACTTATTTTAATATAATCGTTATGTTTTAAAAAGAAAATAGGAAATTACCGTTTTATCTTATATTCGTTAAAATCTTTCGGGCCGGATTTCCGGATTTATTTATGTTATTATTTGCTAAAAACTTTCCGTATATTATTAATTTATTTATTTAAGTTTTCGGAATATTTAGTATTATTTCGTATAAATTATATAAGTAACGATATAAAATTTTAAAGCAGTTTAATTAATATGGTATATATTTAATTTTTAAGTTTTAATTAATTCCTGAATTTTATAAAAGATTTTATGGTAATTGCGTTAAATTTATTAAAGGTTATAATTATACTTTTCGAAATAATTAATTCGAAAGTTTTAAAGCAAGTTATAAGCGGTTACCATAAATTAAAAAGGATATCCGTAATAACGTTTATTTGATAATAAAAATATTCGATAAGAATTGGTTTCGGAACAAAATTAAAAAATGTATTTTAGATTTTTAATACCGGTCGAATATAATTAAACGTATTAATTATAAATAAAGTATAGTAGGTATCGTATAAGATATTAATGGGTAAGGTAATAATAGGGCGTAATAAAGTTTTAATGTTTTAATTTTTCGTAATTAATTACGTTAATTCTTTTGGCTTTTTTAATGCGTTTATTTTCGGTATATTATTATCGTTTACGATTACGTAACTTTCGAGTTAACCGTTAAATATTTGCACTTTAATATTTATTTTGATAAGTTTTAAAACATTAAGTTATTAATTTTTTAATGGTTTAATATTAATAATATTAAAAATGTCCGATATTTTATTACCGGGTTAATCGGGAAATGATCTTATTTAATTATTCCTTTTATAAATTAATCGGTTTTTAATATCCTTTTTTATTTTTAATAAATTATTTTAATTTATTAATAAAAAACGGTTTTTAAAATTTCGTTTTATTAACTTTTTTAAGTAATAAATACTTAAATTAATAATATTATTAATTAAATAAGGGTTAATTTAACGATATTTAAATTTTACACTTTTAGATATATTTATATATCGGGGCGTATTATATAATAATATTAAGTTCTTTATTTTTAAAAGTTTGTTTTTTATTTTATTTCCGTTTTTTGGTTTACTAATTTAATAACCTTATAACG
This sequence comes from Monosporascus sp. CRB-9-2, assembly GCA_004155915.1. Taxonomy (NCBI): domain Eukaryota; kingdom Fungi; phylum Ascomycota; class Sordariomycetes; order Xylariales; genus Monosporascus; species Monosporascus sp. CRB-9-2. The sequence continues at coordinate 43,771 of QJOA01000048.1, forward strand.
TTAATTAGCAATAACTTTAATAACCTTGCATACGTTTTTAGTTTTTTTTTCAAAAGCCGAATTTTTTAAATAACCCAAATTTTTTTTAGGGTATTAAGATTTTATGTTATAATTTTCCATAGCGACAGGATTATTTCGATTAGTAAAAATATTTTTTGTCCGTATAATAGTTTATACGGGCTTAGGCCGTAACCTTTTATAATGGTATTATCGGCGAAGACCATCTTAAGTAAAAATTTAATCCATCTTTTGCCGGTACCACTCGTTACTTTTATCAAAGTTTTAATAATTAAAACGTATTTTTTTTAAACAGGCCTTCTTGTTATACGGTATACGTAATTCCGACCTTTTGCTAATTTCCGAATATATTATAGGCTTTAATTATTTCGCCTTTATTTTTAAAGTTATTATTTATTTTGATCTTGATCGGAATATCGTATCGGTAAAAAATATGTTCGTTTAAAAACGTTTTAATCGTTATTAACGGAAGAAAACGTCAGGTTTTAATTTTTAAATAATTAAATAATTTATTGCTTATTTTAACCGTAACTTTATAACCGTTATTACTAGATATAAATTAAATATCGATTACCTAAATAATAATTATATTAATAGGCTACGAAAAGTTATGATTTTTTTCGAACCGTCGGTTAGCTGCTTTTTGATATTTTATATATGCCCGTACTGCCTTCCGAATATAGCCAAATAATTTTCGCCAATAATAAAAAATTGCTATATAACGATAGGTCGAATTTCGTTCTTTATAGCTATAATTTTTATATTATTGCTTAATTACCGTAAAATGCTTTCGTTTAATGTTACTAATTTTATCGCTATTGTATTATTTATCCGTTTTACGTTATAAAATACCGTTCTAGATGAAATAATTTAATACCTTAATTTTAAAAACGGCTTTTTTCTTTATTAAGGCTTTACGTAACTAATTAAAAAGGTTAAATATCGTAAAAAACCTAGCGTATTTTTGTAATTTTTTAAATTAGTTTTTAATAAAAAGTCCTTCTTTATCCGTTTTAATAAAAGTTAAAGCGATACCCATTAAAATAAGGTTAAACCGAATAACGTTTAATTAAATATTAATAAAATTATTAACTTTTTTCTTTATTAATCGTTTAACGTATTAAAAACTTTAAATAATTTCGGCATAAATTATTAACTGTTAATTCTTTTTGGCCAAAAATATACTTAATTTCGAAATGGAATATTTTTATTTAAGTAACTTAATAAGTAAGCATAATTTTAAACAAAAAGTTTAAAAAATTATTAATTTAAATTATTAATATTTTGGCGTTAATTTTTAATATAAATCGAATGCCGTAAATTTAGATTTAGAATTTCCTTAAAATTTTGAAAATAATTTAATATTTTAACTTCTTAATATCGTAATTTAATTTAATGCTTTTTAGGTACTATTTTTAAAACGCGCAAAATATTCGATATTATTAACTATTTAATTAATAATATTTTTAAAGTTATTTTTATTTACGTTTATTTTTATAATAATTTTGTTTATAACAAAATTATAATCTAGCATAATTAAAGTAATAATAATTTTTATTTTTTTATTTTTTATAATATAATTTTTATTAAGTCTTTAAATAAAAGGTTAATTTTTGAGGAATAAACGTATAAAAGGTTTAGTTTTAATAACGAAATATATAATAAAATTTCGGTAATAAATAACGATATTTAAAAAAGTTTTAATTTTCGAAACATTTTTATATAGCAAAATTTTCAGAATCTTTTTTACTTTAAATATATCCGGTTACCGTTTATTCGTCCTGTAAAAGAATTTTGTTATAACGATTATTGTTTAATATTATTAAGATTATTTTATATTAATCGATATATTAATAAACTTATAATTAATAAAGATTTTGTTTATATTAATAATATATTTCTATATAAAACGCTAAATTCCGGAAAAAGGTTTTTTTTACTATATTTTATCTTTAAGCATTTAATATTAACGTCGTTAATGAATAACCGGGTAATATTAAGCATTAAATTCTTAAAAATATTCCTTATTATACGGTAAAAATAAATTATAAAGTTAAGAAATTTTATAAATATATTAATATATTTATATATTTTAAAAGTGTTATAACAATGATAAAATCTTTTTTTGGTAAAAATTAAAATAATTTAATTATACCTGGAAAAAAAGTTTATTAAAATAATTAACGAATATATAACAAAATCCGTAAAAAACTTATTATAATCTTTTAATATAAAGGTATTTCGTAAAATAATAGCGTTTAATTTAATAACAAAATTAATTAATTATAAATTACGGTTTTTTGGAAATAAGGAATTAAATATTTTTATACGCAGTATAAAATTATTTGAATATTTTTTATTCAATATATACTTATAATATATTAATTAATTTATTTTTAAAGTTAATAGGTATTATTATATTCTTAATTTATTATATTTTATAAAAAATTATTTGGATTTTACAATTTGGTATAATATTTAATTTAATTTTGTTATAATTTTGTTAATTTTAAGTTAAAATAAACTTTTTACGAAAAAGTATTCTTTTAAATAAAGCTTTTTAATACGGTTAAATTTAATATTAAATTAAATAAAAATAGCTTTAATTTTCTTTTTAATATATCAGGTATTTTGTAATATAATAATAAATTTAAGAAATAAGGTAACTAATAATATATCAAATTTATTAAGTTTTTTTTTATTTTGATTAATACTTTTGTAAACCTTTTTAATTTTCTTAATTTTTTAATCCGGATTTTTAAATAATATTAATCCGTTTAATAGCATATTATTAATTAAAACTATTTTCTTTTATTTCGGTTTATATACCGTATTAATTTATACGGTCCGATTATTATTAATCTTTTATTATATTTCGTTTCATAATATTTTATATAAAACGTATATAAATTTTTTATTCTTAAATTAACTTAAAACAATATTTGTAAGTTTTAATTTATTATTTATTACCTTTTAAATTATTATCGAATTTTAATTAACATAAATATTGTTAATCAAAAAAACGTAAAAGTTTATAACGTATTCGTTTATATTTTCGTTTATAAGTTTACTTTCGCCAATAAAATAGTTTATTATTTTACCGATTATTTTTTTTAAAGCTTTTTATTAACACGGATATTACGCGAAACTTTTTTAATAAAAATTAAAAAAATAATAATCTTTAACGGGTTAAACTTTAAAATCCTTTTTATTTTATCCGAATTTATATTTAACTTTATTTTTAATTTATTTATAAAGTTAAGGTTTTATATTAATAATTACGTAACGTAATAATTATTAATAATAAATAAAAGAATCATAATTAATTAATTAATTAATTAAACGAATACCTTAATAATATTTTCGAACAAAATTCTTTTTTAAAAGTTAAAGTTTATAAATGATACGCGTATTTAGTATATCATTAATCCATATTACTTAACGTATAACGTAATAATAACGTTAAATTTCGTTCCGATATCGATAATTTTATTAATTAAATTCTTACCGTTATTATAACTTATTTTTAATTTTTTTATTTTAATTTCGATTATTTTAATTATTTTTGTATTTTTATAACTAAATACCTTTAAAGTTTTAATAACCATAAAGTTTTTAAAAGTTTCTTTAAAATTTAAGCAAGCCTTAATTAATTCGTATTAAATAATTTTAAATTGTTTTTAAATTTTTTTAAAGTTTCTTTTTCCAGAATTTGATTATATATTTATTAATTAATTTTTTATAAGTAAAAATATTATCCGTTTAAATAATATCGTTTATTTAAAAAATATTATTTTTTTAAACGCCGATTTATATATTACAAAATACAAATCTTTTAAATATTAAGTTATTATTATTAATTTAATATTTAATTTTATTCCTTTTTATGTTTCTAGAATTACTTTCCTTATTTCTAAATTATTTGACCATTATAACGTTAATAAATATTATTAATTAATTAGAATTATCGATTTTTAATACTCGGATTTTTTTTAAATAACGGGTACCTTTACTTTTAACGGAATCGTTTTATAACTATTTATGTAAAGGTAACTTTTTATAAAACGGGTTTTTTATAATTAATAAAATAAAATATACTAATTTTAATTAGCGTATTTTAATTAATATCGAATTTTTATTAATTTAGCTATAAAATCTTAATATATTTTTAAAGTTTAATTAAACTGGTAATATCCGGATTAGGGTTAATTAATTAACTATTAACGTTCTAAAAAATATGGTTTCGCCGATTAAAATATCGTATTTTTTTTAAATTGGTCAAAAAAGGTTAATAAATTATAAATTTATTTTAAAATCCTTTTGCAAATTAAAATTTATTCTCTAATTACTTAACTTTTTAAAATTTAAAAAAATTAAATTATACTTAAAATAATTTTATTTTCTAAAGTTTTTTTAAAAAAAATAAGCTAGCCGTTATTAAGAAATAAAATTAATCCGGTAATTTTTATATTAATAAATAAGCGGCATTTTTGCATATTATATCCAAATTTTTATTAGAATTAATAAATACTTTAATTAAAATTATTCAAACGTTTATTACGATTTTAATAATTACCTTAATAACCTTTTCGAATTTAATATTTACCTTGTTTATAATAAAAACTTAATTAACTAAATTTATTCGGTTAAAAATTAATTGCATTAATTAACGGATCAGTATCATAATTATATATTTAAGGTACCTTTTATTTTAACGGAACGTAACATTATAATATCCGGCTTATTTTCTAATTTTTTATCTTTTTTTAAAAAGTTCTAAAGTTTTGGAATTATCGGACTTAATTAATTTTTAAATTTTATAATACGTTCGTAATTTCCGATATTTAATTAGTCCGGCTCGATAATAATTATCATAGACGGGGGCTTTTTTATCGTTATTATTTGGGCTGTTAGGTTGAATAAAGCCGATCCTTATTTTTTTGATCGATATTAAAGCAGATACCTTTATATTATTATTTACGTTTTTTATATTTAAAAATTTTAGGTTTATTTATAATATAACCTTTAATCAATATAATAACCTTATTATAAATTATGGTATAGAGGTTCTCAAGTTATATATTTAAGTTATTAATAATCTTTTCGAAATAATAAATTAATAACTTTTTTAACAAATTTTTAATATCTTTATATTTACTAATTAAATACTTTTTTTACTTGATTTTTTCCAAAGTTTTTTTTATTTTAATAATATATTTTAATAATAATCGTAAATTTAATTAAAATTATTCCGTTAAACTTGCTTGATTAAAGTTTTTAATCGATTTTTAATAATCCGAATTTATTTTAAATTTTACAACTTAAAAGTTTTTAAAACGATTTAATTACGTTGTTTTATTTAATTACTTTATTAATAACTACTTTAATCCGGTTTTTATATTAATGTTGTTAATTTAGAATCATAATTTGGCAAGTATTTTAAATGCCGTAACTTTATATTTTTTGTATAATTTAATAATCCTTTTAACTTAATCGGTAATTCCGGTTTTTAAAAAACGAAAATCCGGATAAATTAACGGATTTAAAAAAGTTATAAAAAATGAAAATTTATTTATAATAAATATAAGGGAACCGTATTCGAGTTAATCGGTTTATTCGAAAAATGTAACGTCCGGTATAAATATTATAAATCCTGGAAATAATTTTAAAAAACTTTAGGTTAATATAATTTTTCGTTTTAATGGTATATTAATAACGATTTTAAAAGGTATTTAAATAATCGTATCCTTAATTAACTTTAAAAATTTCATTGGATTATTATTATTCCGGGATTTAATTTTAGAAACTTTGTTATTGTAAAGATTTTTTATTAATCGATCTTAAACGGTTATATTTTAAGTAAAGTTTTAATTTTTCGTAAATTAAAAAAGTTTGATGTTAAAAATAATCCGTATTATAATTAAATTCAAATAATAATTTTAAAAAGTTTTAATAAGTTTTTAAAAAGTTTATTAAAATTTATTTTAAATTAATTAATATTATTAATTTTTACATTATTTAAATTATGAAATATTATTTCAATAGGAGTATATCTAAGTATAAAATAAATAATTATCTATAATAATTATTTTAGGTATATTTTTTTATTGTATTTAAAAAGTATGTAATTTTTTTTATTAACCGTTTAAATAACCTTATTTTAATTAATATTACGTTATTAGTTATTTAACCGCATTTCTTTTAATTTATTAATTAATATTCTTATTGCTAATTTAAGCGTTATAATATTTAAATTTAATAAAAAATGTAAATTTTAAATAATATCGTTTAATGATAATTAAATAAAATGTTATCTGATTAACGTTGAAAAGGTTTAAAATATATTACGTGTTTTCTTTGGATTTTTGTATCGTATTAAAAAATGTTATTCCTTTTTCGGTATTTTCTTTTCGTATGCAAAATAAATAATTTTATAACTTTATTTCTTTTTGTTTATATTCGTTATTTTATTCATATCGTTAATTTTGTCGTCGTTGCATTTATTTTAATTAGTTCAAATCTTAATAATTCCGTCGCCAGTAATATAAATTTGGTTTTTTTAGCCCTTATTAATTAAATCTTATAATTTATTTTGTTACGTCATTTTGCTATTAATACGTATAATATTTTAAATTATATAATCGGTTTAAAATTTATGTAATGAAGCCAGGTTTAAATACCGCTTACCGTCCGCGTGTATACTTTTTTGCCGTTTTTCGAATAAAGTTGTATCTTTAAGTAATATATCGTATTTAGGTAATTTAATAGCTTTTTTATTGATCCGAAAGAAGTTACGTTGCTGTCGTAATTATTAATCGTTTATTGCAAGTCGTTATTAGGTTTGCATAATCGTAATCGTAATTTTAGTCGCGTTTTTAATCAGGATTTTATCCTTTTCATCTTATTATCGGAGATCGAAAGTTGTTTTAGCAGCTAATTAAAACCAATTTCCTCTTCTTGGCAACCAGATAAATTAGGACGGGAAAATTCGGTCCTGATTAGTACATAATCAAAAAACGTATTATGAACAAGTCCAGGATTCAAAAAATAATAAAGGTAACGCAAACTGTATTCTGGTATTAAGACCAGTATAAAAGCAAAACTGTGAAGGATAAATGGTAATATTTTCGGGGTTAAACCCGGCGAAAAGAACCGCTAGAAATACATAAGGGGTGCTGACTAACCGATCAATCAGGCTATATGTCCAACCCTGCACTCTGCTTCATTTCAATATATATTCCAAGTAGTTCTCTTTTATTACCGTATGCTTTTTAGGGTTTTATTACGTAAGGACCGGTTCCGTTATAAAGGCGCTTTTAAGTTATTCGAACGTTTTTTTTCTAAGAGAACGAAATTCTTTTTTCCGGTTAAAGTAATTAAAGGGGTCGTTAATTTTAGGTACTAAGTTATGAATTTGCGGTAAAAATTAACGAATTTTCAAAAGCTTTTTATTTATTTAAACATTTAAAATTTTTTTATGACCGGATTTTCGTAATTTTTTAAGGTTCGTACGTATTTTTCTCTTAATTTTCTTTAATAAACTTTAGGTATTTGGTTATGTTAATGGCGAACTCGGATTTGAATATATTAAGGGTTAGGCCTGCTTTTTTTAAATAATTTAGAACTCTTTTTTACCTTTTGTATATAGTTTTCTTTGGACCTTAAGAAATAACAAGAATAACGTTTATATATGGAAAATAAAAAACGTTAAGAAATTTTTTCAATATCCCGTTTACGTAACGTTAAAAGGTTACGGGAGTACCCTGTAATTCGAATAATATTATTAATTATTTAAATAACCCGAAATACGTTTAAAAACCGGGTTTTTACTTATTTCCTTTTTTAATCCTAATTATATAAAATGTTATTCGGACGTTTACTCTCGTAAAATATTTTGTATAAGATAATATTTTGAAAGTTTCCGAGATTAGCGGCAAAAGGTAACGATTTTCTTCGATTTTTTAATTTAACGTTCGATAATTATAACAAAAGCATAGTTTCTTTTCCGGTGTTTTTACGAATAAAACGAGGGCTCTTCTTAGTAAGCTGTTTATACGGATATATTTTTTATTTCGAAGTTCCGTTAAGGTTTTTCTTAACGTTAATAGTTTATTACAGGATATATTATATAAAGGTTCTTATAGTACAGATAACTTTTATCCGGTTTAGTTCCGCCATAGTCGTATTTTATAATCGACTTTGGGATAATATAGCGGTAAAGCATTTTTTAATTTCTTGTCGAAAAACTTCGAAACGCTTTTAATTTAAGTAGGACCTTTTCATTTATTAAAACCTTTATTTAAGCGTTAACGTTTTATTACTATCTGTTAACGTCACCGAAAATAGTTGGGTTTTTAATTAGGTTTTTTTTAAAATTTTCTTTTACCGTAACTTTATTTCGAATACAGTTATTAAGATTATATTCGTTTTACGAACTATTTTTATACGATTCATAAACTTTTCGTACCTTTTTTCGTAAACCTTTATTGAATCTGCGGTTTTTATTGTTAAAAAAACCTTTTTCGTATAATAAGTAACGTAATAACGTTTTATTCAATTTTTTTAATATTAAGAAGTAATTTAGATTATCGATAATATACGCGAAGGTTTTAATCTTAAACCGGTCGACGTTTATTTTTATATATGTTATTTCTTCAATTTTCTTCTATCAAAGTCGGCTTCTTTTTTGAACCTTTTTTAATTTATATATTTAATTAAAATACGTTATAAATTTAAACGTTTTACGGATATTTCGTTTATTAAGATAAAATATTTTTATTTTTAATTAATATAAATATCGATAATAAGTAAAATGCCGTTTATATTTTATTTTACGATATTTATTTTTACTTAAATTACTTTTTATTTCCGAACGTCAGGCTATTCTGAAAATCTTTTTTTTCTTTCCTCTTTTTCGACCCGGACTTTTTAAGATTTAGGGTTTTTAGGAAGTTAATCTTGTTTTACGGTTTTTTTGCCGTGAAGAACGGATAACGGTTCGTTTTATAATTAAAGTGACCGTGTCGTAAATATAGGCTTTTCGTTTTATGGGCGTTCCTTTCTTATTGGGAAACTTATTACGGGCGTTATTTAGATATAAAGGATAAAATTTAAACTTTCCGTTTTTAGTAGCCCATAATTAAGATTTTTGATATATTTATGTTACCGATTAAGTCGGTTATACCTCTTTTATTATTACTAAAAGTAGTTAAATAACCGTTACTCTTTTTTTATTGTTTTATTTTTTCGAGGCGCCCGGAAATCTTTACAACTTTATTTATTTAGGCGTTAAAATTTTCGGGCAGGTTTACCGCAATTAATTTTTAGGTAAGTTTTTTACTTAAAGACTTTTTTAAAAACGTAAGTTTTATTTTTATGGGTTATAAAATACCTTTTACGTCGGTTAACGCTTTTTTAAATACCGGATAAACGGATAAAAACGTTGCGTTATTAACTTGCTCTAAAGTTTTAAGTTATTTGGTAACCTTTTTTTTCCGATATTGGTCGTTATTTTATTTATATATCGTTTAGAAAAAGATTATAAAGTTATAACTGCCGTTTAAGCCTTAAATGGTAAAATATATAGTAATTATGCGTTATATATTACTTTTTAACTTTTCGTATATAACGTAAAATTATGTTCGACCTTTTTTCACGAAAATAACGTTTTATTTCCAGTTTATAATTTATAAAGGCGGATTAGCTGAAAACCTTTTTTTAATTTTATTAAACCTTTTAGCTAAAGTTATAATTTTCGTTTAATCTTTAACGTTAATTCGACCGTTTAAGTTATTTCGAAAATAAAAGTTAGTTAAGCTTATAATTATTATTTTATAGAAAAGATATAAGTTTTTTTTTTACCATAATTATTTTTTGTATTTATAATTAAGTAGAAATTGTTATTGCGGAATTAATTCTTGCTAAAATTACTTAATTACCTTTGTTCATTCCTTATTAAAAATATATAATTCTTTTACGTATTCTTTAATTGAAGCAGTTTCTTTTATTATTTTCTTTTCGAATTAGACGTTTATACGTTACTTTATAACCGTTAATAAGCAATCTAAGACTTCTGTTATCGTATTTAATATTCTTTATACTTCCGAACTTGTAAAGCCCTTTTAATAAATCCGGAAAAAAACGTTGGGAAAATTTTTTTTATCCTAAAGGTTTTTTTTTTTTTTTGCAAATTATAACTTAGAAAGTATATAAAAAACTTGATTTATAGGATTGGTAAAAAGTGGCCTTGTAGAGTTTTATTTTTTAATTAAAAAATGAAAAGTTTTTTTTTAAAAATATAAGTTATATACAAGAATATATAACGCGGCGTTAACGGAGCGCGTTTTTAAAGGCTTGGCAGTGACGCAAGTTCGGTGCCATAATAGATCTTAACGTAGCCCTATCATAGTAAGAAAATCTGCCTTAGTAACATAGGTATAATCACGTTAGCTGAAGTTCTCGATATATTATAAATAAACGTATTTTAAAAGAAGAAAGAATAAAATATGTTAAAATGTTAAAACCGATAGGAAAAATGCGGAAATATATAAAGCGTAATAGAATTATTATTAATATAATATTCTTCGAATTTTATAAAGTAATAATTTTTGTAGTCGGCGAAAACAAGAAACCGTTTTGAATTTTCCGTACGTATTTAAATTTATTCGAAATTTTATATATTTATTATTAAAAAAGTCTTAATTAATAAAATTTTCTTATCGGTTGTTGGTAATAAGCTATCGCGGTATTAGGGACGTAACGTAATCTTTCCTTATTATAATAATAAATAACATTAATTATAATTTTTATTATTTCTTAATTACGTTTATTTAAATTTTCTACGTTTTTCTATATTAATAATTATTATACCCGTTATTATAAAAAGCCTTGTTAAAAATTTATTCTTATCGCAATTATAAATAGGTTTTTCTACGATATCGTATTTTACGCTTATAACCCTAATAAGTTCGAATTATTTCGAAATGTTTTAAAATATTTGTATAAAAGCTGTTAATAAATAATCTTTCAATTTAAAGGTATTTGACCTTTGTTTTAACGTTTAATAAAGTTCAAGGTTTAATTAATTTTAATACGTTTAAAATGGGTTAGAGCAATAATATATTATATATGTTTTTAATATATTAAAGCCGAATAAAAGACGTTTACATTTTTACGTTAAGGATTTTTCTATATTTAATATCTTTTCAGTTAGCGTTAATGTTTACAAATTAAGAATATTATCTGATTGGGCGTATTAAATATAATATCGGGTTTTTAAAATAGATTCAGCAGTTTTATCTATATAACGCAACTTTTTAAAAAAGATTTTCGGTGGTTTTTTTTTTTTACCTAAATGGTTAAGTTTATCCTACCTTTTTTTGTAAAACGTTTCATGTTATTGGCGTTAAAAAATTCATGATCAAAGTTGGACGGTTAAAAAGTCCAAAAACTTAGCTCGTTCCCTTATATAGCTCTTTCGCTTATGTGAGACGTTATTAAAAAAAAAATATTTTTACGTTAAATTCTAATAACTGTTAGAATATAGTGGCTAAAGGAAGTGTTGTTGGTGGGGAGGGGTCACTAGAGCAACGTAGGGGTGGGCGCGTCAGCCCCACCTATTTGTATATACGTAGCTAGACCTTCGCACTCCCACATCTTTCCCACATACAAGAACATATAGAACTAGAGAGATTAATTAGGACAACAACGGTACCCCGAATTGCACCCGTATTCGCACAATAACCATAATATTAAAAGTTTTATAATTAATATATTTAATAATAATAAGTTTTACAAATTCGTACAAATTTTATTAATAAAGCTTAATATTTTATATTTTATTATTAAACCTTATATTTAACGTTTTGTTATTTTATAAAAATTCTTTTTAATAAGATTTAATCGATATATTTAACCCTTGCAGGTACTTCTAAAGCCTTCGGCTCCAGCCACGGCCGCGCCGCAGACGCAGCTCCAAACTCAAAAATGGGTTACCTCACTAAAATCAGGCCTTATTTTTGAAGTTGCAGCTGCGCCTACGGCGCAGGGGTAACTAGTTCCAAAAACATGTAGCTCCAAGTATCGACCCATAAAAAGACATATAGAAATCACGAACCTCAAAAATAAGGCCTGATAGTACGGTATAAAATATTAGACGTCATATCGGTACTTTTATATAAATTTTCGAAGATTTATTTTAGAAATTTATAAATATAATAACGATAAAATATTTAATAAATAAAAAATCTTCCATTTTATATATCTTTTTAAAAGAGTTTCTTAATTATATATATAATTTTTCGATCGGGGTTAAATTAATAAAGATAATAAAACAAATTTAAAAATTTTGGTTATTAGTAAATTTTTTATTCGGAACGTTTTTTTAACTGGAATAATGTAATTATTATATATAACATTTTGCTATGGGCCTTTTAAAGGTAATTTAATATATAAAAAGTCCGTTTAGTTATTTTTTTGCCCGTACAGATCATGATTATTACGTCGTAGTTAAAAGGGGGTTCCGGACCTGGTTAACCTTAACCTTTTTATAGCTATAACGTAATAATTATGACTCGTACGGCTTAAAAAATTGATATACGGACTTTTTTTATATAAAATATATTAGGGAATTCCGGTACATATATAACGGAATCGATGGTTATACTGTCGCAGCTATAAGGGCGTTTCAGATCTGGTTAACTTTAACCTATTTATAGTTGCGACGTAATAACTATAACCCGTACGACCGAAAAAATTAATATACGAACTTTTCCTATATAAAATATATTAGGCAAGCCCGGTGCATAATAACGCGACTAATAGTTATGCTGTCGCAAACATAAGGGCGTTCCGGACCTGGTTAACCTTAACCTTTTTATGGTTACGACGTAAAAATTATAACCCGTACGGCCGAAAAAATTGATATACGGATTTTTTTTATATAGAATATATTAGCGAAGCCCCGTACATAATGACGTGACCGATAATTGTATTATCGCAGTCATGAGAACTTTGCGGTCGGTTATTTCCCAAACCTAAATTTGATTATATTGGTTGTAATTGCCGTCGACAAAAATTGGAAAAATCTTTATATATATATTGGCTTTCATTGGACGCGTATATAAAGTTATAAACTTATCGGGCTTAATTTGGTTACGTAACTTTAAATTTTTGGATTATTTTAATAACGATGCAAAAAACCAAACCTATTTTTTGAAACTAATATTTAGACCTTGCTGGTTCGTTACGGGAATATGGGATTTAACTGGTTAATTTTTAGCGTAATATAACAGTATATTAAAAAAGAATTGGAAACGAGCTAGTAAAGGCCTGAGTTAGCTGAGGCAAAAAATGGGGCCTAATTTTAATAAGGCAAGGAAAAAAAAGGGCGTGGCATTTCGAGCTAATCGAGCGAAAAAAGTTGCCTCAGCTAGCTCGGGCCTCTGCTGACTCGTTTTCTAATTCTTTTTCAATGTATTATTATATCAGTTTGAGAATTAACCAATCAAATCATGTAGTCCTATAACGAGCCAGCGAGGCCTAAAAGTTAATTTTAAAAAATAAGTTTCGTTCTCGGCATCGTTACTAAAATCATGAACCTTTTTTTTATAGTTTTTAAAAAAGTTAAAAATCTTAAAATTATATAACCAAATTAAGTCCGATTAATATTTAACTTTAGAGACGTATTTGATAAAGATTAATATATATATAAGAATTTTTTCAATTTTTTCAACCGGAATTATAATTAATATAATTAAGTTTAGATTTAAAGCAAAGGCAACCCTAACGTTTTTATAGCTTCAGTCGCATAATTATCGGTAACGTTATTATGTACCGGGCTTTTTTAATATATTCCATATAGAAAAAGTTTGCATATTAATTATTTCAATCATATAGGTTCTAATTGTGACATTGTAACTAAAAAAAAGATTAAGGTTAATTAAATCCGGAACATTTTTATAGCTACGATAATATAAAGATCGGTGCCGTTATTATGTACCGGATTTTCTTAATATAATTTATATAAAGAAATCAGTATATTCATTTGCTCGACCGCACGACTTATAATTTTTATTTCGTACTTACAAAAAAATTGAAATTTATAAAATTCAAAACGTTTTTAGATGTATAACAACATTATTATTGGTTTCGTTATTATATATAGGATTCCCTTAATATATTTTAATGTTAAAAAATGTGTATATTGATTTTTTCCGATCTGTGAATTATCATTATATGGTTATAACTATAGATAAATTAAAATTAAATTAAATCCGAAAGGAACTTTTAATTAAAATCTAATAATTATGATTTATACCAATAAACTAAAATTAAACGGCTTTTTTATATTAAAGTATTTTTAAAAGTTTTAGAGGAAAATATTATATATAATAATTACGTTATTACAATTTTAAACATGTTTCTAGCGGAAAATCTATCGGAAGAAAAATTTAAATACTAATTTTTAGATTTACTAATTTAATGCCGTTTAAAATAAAAATATATATAATTAAAGAACTTTTTTAAAGTTATATATAATAAATTTTTATTTTATTTTATTAAATATTCTTGCCGTTTCTACATTTATAAATCTGCAAAATACATTTTTGAAAATTTATGTAGGATTACCGATATTACGGCTAATATTATGCACCGTACCATCAGGCTTTATTTTTGAGGTTCGTAAGTATTATTAAGCTTTTTTTAGGTCGATATTTAAAGCTATATATTTTTGGAAGCCCTAACCATGGCTGCGTCTACGGCGTATCCATAACCTCAAAGAAAGGTCCTGATTTTACTGAGATAAAAAAGAAGTAATTTGACGAGCTTGACAAAACTCGACCATTACGGGTGAATCGAGCTAGATCAAATATTTCGAGTAGAATGAATATATACACTACTCATACAATTGGAACAATACTAATCCTTGATTATAATTCAATTAACTACACTATTAATAGTAATTTATTATAATTAAATATAACTCATATTTTATTTTTCAAATTTTAATAATATTATTATTCTATTAAATAATGTTCAAAACATCTTTATTTAATAATTTTGCGTAAGAATTAACCGATTTGGAAATTGACTTCTGAGTAAGATAGTAATTATAACAATCATTAAAATTAGAAATACAAAACCTGAATTTTAGAATAAAAATCAAAATATTGAAATATTTAAGATGTACGTTAAAATATATTTTCGATGTATACAAATAAAAGATTTATTAAAGTAAATATTTGCTGTATTAACTTATTTTCTTAAAAACGTCGTAAATCTATTTGAACTTATTATATAAAAATTATTTTAAACTTATAAAAGACGAAAAAGAATTATTAAGAATTTTCTCGAACGGTATATTAATA
This sequence comes from Monosporascus sp. CRB-9-2, assembly GCA_004155915.1. NCBI lineage: Eukaryota > Fungi > Ascomycota > Sordariomycetes > Xylariales > Monosporascus > Monosporascus sp. CRB-9-2. Next base: position 59,157 of record QJOA01000048.1, read on the forward strand.
ACGAAAATAAATTCCGAATTTACTTTATTCCTTTAAACGGAAAACAGGCCGGAAGAATTTTTTTTAATTCTAATAAAAGTAATTCATGCTTAAATAGATTCTAAGATTTAAAATCTTATTTATTAAAACCAGCTACAAGAATAATAAAAATAAAATTATATATAATAATATTTAATTTTAATATAACTTATTTTTCGTAACATTTATATTTTCTTTATCTTTTTAAATGTATTTATATTATCTTTTAACATAAAAATAAAATATCAAGGTATAAACTTTAATTTTATTAAAATATTTTTAATTTTTATTATTATTGTTATAACCGTTACAGTGGAGTGGGTAGCAGGAATGGGTGCAGCTGCTCTTGCAGCTGCCGTTACAGCTGTTATTGCATGCTACTGCATGCTACTGCATGCTACAGCTTCTAGCTGCTTCCATTTGCTTCGCCGCTGGGCATCTCGGCAATCAACTTTGGCTATGGCCAGTAGGTCGGCGACGTCTATATATTGCTAACGTGACAACATTTGTATCTAGTCTTTGAGACCAAGGCATTCCATAACAAGTAGTAACGTCCGATATTTTTTCCTTCCAAGCACCGATCAAGATGTTCTGCATACAACTTTGATGAGCTCTGTCCCAATTCACCGTTTGTATATTAATACATTTTGCTTTTTTATATATTTCATAATAAGGCTTTATAATTTTTAAAATTAAAATACGGGGGTTTTAATTATTAAAAATACGTATTTTATAATAGGTTTTGTTAATCTTTAATTATCCGTAAAATTTACATTTATTATTTTAAATAATCTTAAGTTATTATATTTTTAATACGGATAGTATCGGTTTAACTTGTTACAAAAAAAAGTTTATTGTACCGTTTAAATAACTTATTAAGTGTGTAATATATTTTGAATATTTAGGTAATAGAATATTTATAAATTTAACTCAAATTAAGCTTGTAATCGTTATATCCAGTTTATTAATATAACTTAAAAAGTTAAATTCTGTGATTAAGTTCGTAGATTCGAATAAATGTTTTTTATAGCTTTTATTTTCGTATTTAATAATATATTTTAAATAATCCTTAATAAATAACGTAGGTTTTGTTCGTATATTATTTTATTTAATTAATTTTAGTAACTTTTAAATATATTATTATTTACTGACCTTAACGTTATTAATGGGTAAAAAACGGATAATTCATATATTTAAATGTTAATTTACGTTTTTTATGTCTCAATGGCTCAGTGGTCGCGAACCTGGGTGTCGCGTTTCAATCGCCGTAGGCCTGGGCAACCTGCAGCGTGCGAAAGACATGTTGGTTCGAATCCAGCTTGGGACAACGTTCTTTGGGTGGCGCCAAGCCAATTGCACGGACCATTAGGAGCTTTGGCTCCTGTATCGTGTCGGCGCCAATTGGAGTGGTTGGGGGCGTTGGAGCTAGCTGCGGGGTAAAGCTCTGGAACCAATCAAATCATCGTGTACTTCCATTTGTTTGTCACCGTGTTCATGACCCCTACTGGTTTTTCATCCGGCCCGCCTGTAGGTACGGTTTTTGGAGGTGCTCTCCGGTCGCGTCGTGTCAATTGACGTGTATGTATATAGTGTGACTTCGTGTCGGCGTCAGCTTGTATATAGCTAGGTACCTAATAGCACTGACCTTGCACGTTTTTTATATCCTTAATAAGGACGTTTTTAAGTTATTATTTGTTAGTTTTGAATAGTAGAAAATTATTTACGTATAAAGTAATAACGTATTTAGTTTTAAGGTGCAATAAATTATATTATGCTAAATTAATAAATAGAAGCTTAATTTTGTAGAAATATGTTTTAGTTCTTTTGTAAAATAGTTTTGGTTTGCTGTAAAGCTTATAGTAAATTCATTAACTTAATAACCTTTTTTTTTAAAAGAAAAGGTAGTGTTTTTTATTTTTTAAGTACGGATCGAAATATATTTTTAGTATTAGGAATTATTTTATGTAAACATTTTTTTGTTTAGCTTATTGTTTAAGTACGTAGCGATGAAATCGATTTAAAAAGTTTACCAGCTTAAATAAGCACCAAAGGTTATTATTATTTTCCAGCATATAGCCTTGATTATATTGGTTACGGTTGTATTAAAATTAAGTTCTTTTCGTTAAATAAATCTTTTTGCGTAAATACGTACCTTATACTTCTTTAGCTTTTTTATCAACGTATACTTCTTTTTTAATATCTATTAGACATTAATAAGATAGTTATGAATTTCCTTTAAAAGGCGTTAATTTAAAGGTTTTACGGGAAAGGTTTTTCTTAATTTTCGTAAAAACTACTTTAAGCTATATTTTTTCGTTTTAGGCCTTTTATAGCTTCTTTTAAGGCCGGGCCGTCATTTATTATTTTAAATAGCCTGTAAATAGTAAATAATTTACTTTGGTTAATATTCTTTGAGTTTATAAAGATGTTATCGTATTTATCTTTTAGCATATTAGCTATTTATTAGTATTCGTAAACATTTTAGATAGCCTAATCGGCATTTCCGTAACCTCTATAAAAGTCGTCGTCGTTATTGCTTATTAATTTGTTAAAATGGAAGGTATATAAGCCTTTATCGCCCTTTTTGTCCTTTTGAGTTAAAGTTAGCTTTAATTTGCGTATTAGCTTAAGGCCTTTATTCAAGGCCTTTAGTGTATTTAGTTTAGCGATTGGTTTTTTCGGGTATCCCTTTTTACGCTTAACTTATTTAAATCTTTAGTCCGTATCGTTTTCCGAAACGACGTTATCGTCCTTATTTTTATTCCGATATCTTTTTACCTTTAACGGTATTTTAATTCTTTTTATACGGTTTATAAAAACGATCGAATAATATTTTTAAGGTCGAAAGATTTCCTTAATTTCTTTAGTTTCTATAAATTGTAATATATAATATTATAAGTAACTTACCGCCTTTTAGTAATTATAGCTTATAATTATGCGTCCTTTAATACTTTAATAGTATAACTTTTATTTTACGGGCTATTAACTTTTTTAATTTAATTCTATTGTTTTTATTAATTAAAATTATATATTTGTTTTCAAGCATTCGAAAGTAATTGTTATTATATTTATATAACTTATTAAGTTCGCCTACGTTTTTGAAGTGTTTAATTAACATAATATTCTTATTATAAATTATTTAATTCCGTTAATTATTAGGTTATAACTTTTATTATTAGGTTTCAAAAATATGTCGGGATTTTTATTTAGGTTAAGGTTATCCGAATTCCGTTTTATAGAAACTAAATACTGTTCTTCGTAATTTCGTTTTAATATTAATTATAGAAACTGGGAATTATTAGTTTAATACCTTTAATTATGCAAAATCTTTCGATAATCGATATATCGAATGTTGTATCGTTATTTAGACGTAAAGTTTTAATTTTTTTATTTCGATTTTTTGCGTTAAAAAACATCGTTTTTAAGCGTTTAGTTATTCGCATAATATAACTTTTTAAGCTCTATTATATTTCGTTTTTAATTTGGAATAAAAACTACGTTTTATAATGTAAAGAGTTATTTATAATAAAATCTAAATTATTGTTATTTTTAACCTTAATTGGCCTAATAAAATTTATATTATACCTAATAATCTTTTTACCTTTTTCCTTTATCGTTCAAAATCTTTAAATAATATTTTCCGTATTTTCTTTCGTTATACGCCGTATAAAAAACACTTTTATTCCGTTAAAATTTAGGTTTATTTCTATAAAATTTTTATTGGTCCAAATTAAGCATTTTATATTAAAATAATAAAAACGGTAGTATTAAAGGATATTTTTATTTATTAATTTATCCATTATGCGAACCTTTTTATCTTTAAAAGCGTTAACGAGCACCTTTTTTAGGTTACCGTCGTTATTCTTGCTAAACCCTTTTCTTAATATGTATTTTTACTAATAATCTCTGTTATTCGTTAATTCCGGAACCTCAATAATAAATTCTAGTTTTTTATAAAGTTATAGGAAAAAACCATTCCGAGCTACGTTGATTATTATTAAGTAGGACCCGTAAAAATTTATTAAGGTGTTTTTAATTAAGGAACTTCTCTTTTATAATATATTTTTTTTTTAAAAAATGCTGTTAAAACAAGTTGTTAATATATAAGATATACTTTACCATAATTTTGTTATTCTCTTTACGGGGCTCTTTTAAGGGTTTCTTTATTATCCTTACGGCAACAGCGATAATAGGTTCTTTACTTGTTATAATATGAATTCCCTTATTTCCAATATCTACAACCGAATTTTTCTCGAAGTTCTTAATATTATTCGTAATGTTAACGTTTGCTTTTAACTTTTAAAGTAACTTATTTTTATCGTTTGTTATAGATAAATAAACGTGTTAAAACATAACCGTTTTAATAATAATTACTTTAAAGCGTTTAACCGTTATAACCTTAAGGCATTTAGCCGTTATAACTACCTTTTGAAACGTTTAGGCAGCGTTATTTGTAACATTTGTTTTAAGGCTTTCGATTACTAACACTTTAATGCAGTTAGTTATTAAAGCTTTCAGGTAGTCGGCTTTTTTTAGCTTTAAGCCTATCGTTCTTTATAGCAGTTGCATCCGGGTTATCAGCTATTTAAAACGTTTTATTATATTTTTATATAAAGTTTTAAAGTTATTATTTATTAATATAAACGCTAAATTATTTTCTCTTAAAACGGTACGAATTCTTTAAACCTTTACTGATAAATTTCTTTTTGTCCTATTTAACGTTACGGTTGTTACGAAAGTTATTACTTTCGTCGTTATTATTCCTTTAACGTTAAATTCGGTTTTTTTTTCCTTGTATCGTTTTTTCCTTTTCAAGTTTAAGGCAATTTTTCGCTAAATATCCATACTTGCTATAGTTAAAGCAAAGTAGCGTTCCGTTTTTATTTTATGCGAATATATTATTTTAGAGGTTTTTTTTTTTTTTTTGTTGTTTCATTTCTTTAAGAGTTTTAAAATATTTCGGGTTCTTTTTTTTGATATTAATTTAATTCTGGAATTTATTATTGAAATCGTCGATTAGGTTCTAAAAAATGTAATCCGTTTATTTAAGCATTAATTATATCGTTTTGTACTAGCTGTTAGCGTAATCTTTTATAATAATATAAAATATTGTAATATATTTTTCGGTTTTTAACTTTTTATTATAAGCTTTTATTTTACGAAAGAATTTTTGAAACTTGTTGGTAACTTTTATAGCATTTCGTTTATAATATATAATTTTATTAAGCTTTTTTTAAAAGACCTTTTACCGGCCTTCACCTGTTATTATATAGGTTTTCCGTAAAGTTTTTAATATTTTTATTCTTTTAATCATTTATAATTAATATACAAGGCACCTTTTCAAGGATTTTGGTAATGGTTTTCGCTAAACGTAATTAATTAATTTATTTTAACTTTATACCGATTTTATATTTAATATTTTCCGGTATAAAATTAAAGGCGTTATAATATAATTTCTAATTAACTTAATTTAATAAGTAATTCTTTTTATATAAAGAAATTACCAAACTTTTTTAACGAAAAGTCGTACCGTTAATAAATTTTTTAAAGTTTCTTTGCCGTTCTCTAAGACGGATATCTAATTTATTAAAGCTATTTAAGTTTTCAAAGTTAAATAAATTATAGGAAAAATTATAACGGTTTTTTTTTCGCAAAGCTTTTTAAAAACTGGGAAAAAAAATTAAATATAAGGAACTTTTTAAATTATTAAGATTTTTACGTATTACTTTCTTTTTTTTATATTATTTAAGTAACTTTATCTTTTTTTCCCTACTTTTCTTTTATTTTTTGTAAAATCGGGTCTTTTTAAAAATTTTTTTTTAATAATATATTTAGGTTTTATAATTTCGTTTTTTAAAAAAAAGATTTAATATCTGTTTTTTTATTAGGTCGTCCGTAAACGTTAATTAAACCTGCAAATCCTTAATTATATCTTTATAACATTTTTTTATTATTTTTAAATTAAAATTTTCAAGTTTAATAATTATATTAATTATAATAATAAAAAATGTTTTTTATAAAACAACTTTGACTTTTTGGTTACCTTTTAAATGTTATTAATTCGTCGATTTCGTTTTCTAGCGGTATTCTTTACAAATATCGCTTTTATATTTCCTTTTTTAAGTCTTTATTTATTTAATTATTAAAATTCAAATATTATTACCATATTTATATAATTTATCGGGCTATATATTCCGTATAACTTTTACACGTTTCGTATTAAAACCGTTTGTAATGAATCGCGTAAAACTTTCCGTACCGATTTAGCTTTTTCAAATATAAACTTTCTTTTTATTTCCGGTATTTTTCCGTTTAGACGTAAAATATTAGTTCATTGTTATTTTCAGCTATTTTTATCATATACGGCTAAATAAATTATAGTTTTTAAATTTTCTTTTATTTTTTAGACTTTAAGAATTATTCAATTCACTTTAACTTAGTAAAAATAACCTTTTTTATTGCTGCTTAAATTAACTTTTTAATTTATTTTAATTTTTATTATCTTTTTTAGTAAAAGATATCGAGCGCGTAATATATTAATTATTTTTTTACTGCTAGTTTCCTTCTAGTATTTATTTTCTATATCTAGAAGTTATTATTAATATTATAGTCGACTTTTATATTATTACGTAATATATCCTTATTTTTCGTATTTATAATAATTAATTCAACTTTTTTTTTAAATTAAATAATCTTTACCTTTATAAAATCTTGGTAAATTCTGTAAAAAGTTAATAAGTTGGGTTTTTTTTAAAAAAAAAACCTCTTTAAATTTCGAATAAAAAAAGTTTCTTATTTTTTACATTGTTGGCTATTGACTTTTATACTTTCAGGAACTTATTTTTAAGGTTAATAATTTAGTTAATTTTAATTAATTCAGTTTTAATATTTTTATTTTTATATTTTCTAAAATTTGTCGCTTTTAGTATCGTTTTTATCTCTTTCGTATTCGGTTTTAATAAATAAGTTTTTAAATATTACATTATATTTAAACGTTAATTCTCTTTAATGGTATTAAAGGAATTTTTATATTTGAGTCAGATTTCTGTTAAGGTTTACAAAATTATTCCGAGATTTATTGTCGAAATTAATATAATATTTAAAAAACATTTAATGTTTTTTTAATTGTATTTTTTATCTTTTAAGTTTTTGCGTATAATAAGTTCGAATTAATGCATAATACTTAGAATAAATTAGGTTATTATAACGTATATTTAATTTATTAAGTTTTTTAATCTCAAAAATGGGAGGTATATTTTAGCTTAAATAAAAATTATTTAAATATTTTCTTTTTTCATCGTAAAAGTTTCAGCTTTTTAATGTTGATTTTAACAATCGATATAAATAATATTTTAACGTCAAGCTTATTTTTAAGGTTATTAATTCTTGTTTAAAATCCTTAAATAAGGGTATTTTAGGTATTAATTGATGTAATAATATTATTAAGTATTATTTAATTTTTATCGCTATTATATTATAAAAGCTTAAAATATATAACGGTTAGAAATCTAATTGATTTTTAAACTTAGTTATACAATTTATATTAATAATAATATTTCAGAGATTTAAATAAAAAAAGTTTAATTAATTTAAATAATAAATAATAATTATACGTAATTTAAATAATTCAATTATATTATAAACTGGTCTTATTTAAATTAATTAAATTCATTCGGATCTATACTATATAAGTATATTAAATTTTTATTTACCCGGGAAAGTTTTTCGGATTTTTACATTTTAAATACACAAATCTTTTAAAATCCGTTAAACTTATCTGGATTTATGTTACGTAACCCGAAGTCTATATCGGAAATATTTTTTACACCCTCCGACCGTGTACTAAACGGCTAAATTCCTTTATTACAAGACTTTTTTTATTGTAAAATTCGAATTTTTTAACTTTACTTTTAACGCTTAGTATATTTAATAATTTAATATTAAATTAATTATTGATTTATTAAATCTTAATTTTAAATTTATTATTTGTTATAAAAGGTTACTTAAAGACCGAGTTTTAAAAATTTAGTAATAAAATATTAATATTAAATATTATTTAAAATTTAACGTAATTATAAATTTAAAAGTTATATAAAATAAAAATTATAAATTTAATTAATTAATAAACTTATAAATACGGTTTATAATAATAATAATATAAGTAAATTTAATATAATAAAATAATAATTATATTTAGTAATAATTAATAACTATTAATAATTTCAATAATTAAATTAAATTATAAATTTATCATAATTGAATTTTAAATATTATTACTATATATATATTTATTTTAATGCGAAATATTTAAAAACCCTTAATTTATTTATAAAAATCAAGTTTTATCGAATCCGTCGAATTACCTTTAATTCGATAAGGTTGAAATATTAAATTCTTTTTTTACATTAAATTTCTTCGAACCGGTCCCGTAAACTTTGTCCGATAACTGGTAAATATAAAAGGTTCTAAAATAAAACGTTTAAAAATTACCTCTAGGTTAATATAAAATTATACTAACTATATCCATAAACATAAGCTCCAACCAAAATAATTTAAAGATTTTATAATTAAAAATCATAATAACCGGTTTAACATTAATATTAAATATACGTTTACATTTAATACATAAAAACATTAAATCTTATTTAATATTAATATTTTATTAAAACGGTAAATAACCGTTAATTATAATAAGCAAAGGTATTAAAAAGTACTTACTTAATTTTTAAATAAAGAAAATTATTATATAATACTAAATTTGAAATGAAAGTAATAAGTTTAAATTTATCCATTTATATAAATTCGGATTATAAATTACCGAAACTTATTTGACTTACAAAGTTATCGATCGAAAATTATACGAAAAAAGTAATCTATAAATTAATCGCAATATTTCGACCGAAATTACGGCCGATGATATAACCGTCGTATGAAATTTTGTTAAATAAATAAATAATAACGGAAACCTTTATCCCATAACAAAATTAATTAACGAAAATAAATTTAATTTATAAGACGAATTAAGTTATAAACCTATACGAAAATAAAGATTATAAAAAATATCGGAAAAGTTTTAAAAAAAAATAAATTAAACTTTATTTCAAATATTTCTTAATTATTCAGTTATAATTTATTGATTAACATAATTTTTATATAAATAATAAAATAATTTAAAGAGAAAACCGGAATATACCTTAAAAGAAAATAATGCTAAAAACGAACAACATATATTAAATAATTATTAAACCAGTTTATTAAACTTTAAAAAAAATTCGGAATATGAATAATTTAATAGAAAATAATTATACGGGACGTACAAAATAAAAGTATAAAAAGAATTAAAGATATAACGTACAATATATATAAACGAAATATATATATAAACGAAAGACTTTTTAACCATTTTAACTATTTATTTGAAAATCTTTTATTTTTAGTTTTAATATTATAAAACGTCTTATAAAAAAGGCGAAAATAACTTTTTTTATTTAAAAAAAAAAGAAACTCGAAAATTAATTATAAAAAGTTTATTTTTACTTAACGTACTATATAAACGAATCTAAGATCTTCCTTTACCTTATAATAACACATTTAAATAACTCTATAATAATATATTGAATTAATTAAAGTTAATCGGAATTCTTTTTATATATATTTATAACTTTTTAATAAATATACGTATTCTATTTATATTTATCGTAAATGTTATATTTACGATCGCTACTTTTAATCTTTTTATAATAATTATTTTAAAACGTTATTAATTATATTCTTTTATTAATTTGGTTTTCTTTTCGGGAAACATTTATCTTTTTTATATAATACGTATTCTTGCTTTTTAAGAATGTTTATTTTTAATTTACCGTCATTTACTTGAAATATAATTCGTTTCGTATAATTAAAGCTTTTTTTCCCGCCATAAAACGGCTTTATAAAATAATAATATATAATCTTTTATTTCGAAATTAACTGATTTAAATATTTTTATTAACAAGTTACCTTTAAAATTTCTGAAATTTTTATTATTTTACGGATATTTTTAAGAGTTTTTTTAAACGGTAAAATAAAGCCGGCGGAGGTTAACGGAAAAACGGTAGGGGTAAATATAGTTAAAAAGACTTTATAATTAAAAAAAAGGTTATTAAAATCAAAATAATAAAGCTAGTTTTTGCAAACTTAGATTTAATATTATCGGACGTTATAATAACTTTAAACGGATCGTAAAAGCCGGAAAAACTATCTTTTTTGGAAATATAAAGATAATAACATTATATTAAACTTTTAATATATAACGAATAAATACGTTTTAAAGCAAAGAAAATATATATATCGAAAAGTTAAAACAGATATAAAAAATATACGGTTATATAAAACGTAATAATATCGTAATTAACGTAATATATTTCGAATTTTATTAAATAAGAACTTTATTAACCGACGAAAAAAATACCTTTCGAATTTTTTATACGCGGCCGAATATATTTATTAAAATGATAAATTTATTTAAAACTTAATTTATTTATTATTTAATTATTACTATTTATTACAATTTTTTATTTAAATGTTAATAATACGTTATTACGGGATGAAAACTTTAAAGAATTCTTTTTGCTATAATAATAAATATCGGTATAACATAATTTTAGAAATTAATAAAATTAATAATTTTAATTTATTACTTAATTTTATATTATTCTTATTTAAATCTTTTACGTTTTTCGGCATTAATAATTATTATATCCGTTATTATAAAAAGCTTTATTAAAAATCTAGTTTCGTCGCAGTTGTAAAAATCGCTTTTTAAGATCCCGAATTTTATAATTATAACCTTAATAAATCCGAATTATTAGCGAAAAGATTTTAGGTTTTTTTAAAAAGAAATCGGTTAATAATTAATTTTCCGAATTAAATATATTTAAAAACATTTTTACCGTTTAATACAAGTCGATGCTTAATTAACTTTAACGTATTCGGAAACGCGTTAAATAAGTAATATATTAGTTGTTTTTTTTAAAATATTAAAATTAAATAAAAAACGTTTACGTCTTTAAATTATAATTTTTATTGAGAATTAAAAGCTTTCCGATTATCGTTAATTTCCGCAAATTAAATCTAATATTAATTCGAGGGTATTTACGGGTAAAAGAGTATTTTAAAGTAAAAATTAAACTTTATAAATATAACTAAAGACTTTATAATTACGTTTCAGCTTTCGTTATTTAATTTATATAATTGGGTTTATTTTTACTTTTTTATAAAACGTTTTGTAATATTAATATTTACAGGAGATAATTAAACATAAATTTTTATAATAATTAAAAAGAATATTACGTTAATTTATATATTACGTTTACTTATATAGCACGTTGTAAAGTTTTATATATTATATTAATATATTGTCGTAACGGTAAGTATATCGGAACTAATATTATTCCTTTTTTACAGAAATGATTGTCGATAAAAAAGAAATCGATTATTAACTGAATTTTTAATATAAATATATAAACTTGTTTTATTCGGTTTTATTATATTAAAGTCCAGTTAATATATTACTAATTCAACGCGTTACGAAAGGCGTTAAAATTATTAAACCTTAAACTTTATTAAAAAAGACCAAAGAGATTTTAAACACGGCTAAATTACAATATCCATTCTTAACGGATTTTATTCGAAAACATAAGAATATTTCGAAATTAATTCGAATATATACCTCTTATAATTATAAAATACGATAACGTTTCAAATAAGCGAGCTGCGCGGATAAGCAAGGTGTTTGGTTTTTTTAACTTTTTTATTATCTAACTTTAGTTATTTATTTCTTAATATTACCTTTATGAAGCGCCTTATAAAAAAGTTAAAATGGTTTTAGTTGTTTAAGTTAAAAGAAAATATCGTAAATTCTTTTATGTTAAATTTAATTTTCTATATACGTTTATACCTTTTACTTTAAGATCTCAATATCATAGGAAATTTGCTTAATTTAATACCGTATTTAATTTGCTAAAATTAATGCCAACTGAAAAAATTCCATTGTTGATCGTATTCTCGATCTTAATACGCAAACGTTTTCTGTTCGGCTTTAATACGTTAAAAATATAGTTATTATAATATTTATTAAATACGTTATTGGATAAATTAGAATTAAATGCGCGTTGAACTTTCTTAAACTGTAAAAGAAATTTTAAATATATTTAAACCGGAAAATGGATTTGTAACGGGTTTTATCCGAAAATTCAGAGGTATATCGTAAATAATTCGAAAATTTTCTGGTTATATTTACGAAATACAGCATCGTAAAAAAGGATATTTATAATTTTAACGAAATTAAATTTTTAATAAGGCTTTTTATAGTAACGGATAAATAATTATTAATACCGAAAAAGTTAAAAAATTTAAATAAAAGTAATAAAGGAATAAAAAATCAGTTATAATTATTTAGGTTATTAATTTTTTAAGTTAAGTTATGCCGTTATTTGTTATTCTGGCGGAAAAGAATTATTTTTGGTTTTAGCATTATAATAATCTATTATTAATGATTAATTAAAAGATTATAGTAAATTAAAACAGCTGAATAATAAATAAATTAGGTTTCGTATAAATTTAGTACTTTAATAATTATATTCGGATATATACTAAAGGTTCGAAACGGCTTTTTATTTTCGACGGTTACGAAAGTTATTATTCGATAAAACTCGAAAAATAGTACGTGGATTACGATATTATTACGTTTTATATATCCGCGTATTTTTCGTATCGGTTTTAATTCTTTAACGAATATATTTTTTTTTAAAACCAGTTTATTTGCTGTATATCGAAATGTAATACGACGTTATTATATTTATATTACCAAAAAAGACTCTTTCGCAGGTTTTTATAATGCGTTCTAAGTTATTATAACGTCTAATAATATTAAATCTGGATTTTCGAAGGTTGGTTTTATTTTATTCGATTTTAATAACATTTTTTTCAAATCAAAGGCTTTTTTAGTTATCTCTATGTCGACCGTTTTCCAGTTAATTTCCGCCGGGTTTTTTTTTTGAGAAAGCCTTTAACAATATTTATAAAGTAATAAAATAAGCACAATATTATAAAGAAAGATTAAAAATAATTCAGATAATTCGTTAATAAGTTTATTTAAAGCGGTTAACTTTATAACAAAAGCTTATATATTACTGTTATATAAAATTGTTCTTTTTCAGAAAAAAAAAGGTTTAATTATACGAATCAAATAATATTTCAAATAAATGTTATAAAACAAAACTAATCGTTTTTAAAATAAGAAACATTTATTATATAAATAGGAGAAGTTTTTGGGGCTAAAAAAAGGAGTAATAAAAAGGTAATTAATAATAGCTGAAAGGGGTTATCGCAAAAATGTTAAGACTAAGGAACGGAAGTATGGCGTTCGCGGTATGCCCGGATATGATACGCGTACTTATAAAGAAATTATAGAAACATTTAGCAAAAAAAAATTTAATTAATTTGAATTAATACGATATATTATTGTTGAATTTTTGAATTTGTTTGTTGCAAAATGGCAAAAACCGCGTAGCTCGCTTGTTTGCACAGCTCCCTTATCTGAGACGTTATAGTTTAAATGGAGATTTATAATTTCGATAAAATGAAATCTTTAATAAACTTTTTTAGAGAAGCAGGTATAAGATATATTAATGCCGAAAAATAAGAAACTTTAAATAAATATAATAAGAAAATTAAAACTATAGCGTTATTTATTATTATAAAACCGAAAAATAATTTTAAGTTTGATTTTATAACAAATATTTATTAAAAATTAATTAAAAGTTTCTATTAACTAATGATAATTAAATAGTAAATAAATTAAGTTTTAAAAAGATTTAAGATTTTAATAAATATATTCGAGCGCGTATAAAAATTTCAAACTTTATTTTTATTTTAAACATTACGAAAGTTATTATTTAATAGAATTTGAAAAACTTTACTTTAATTTTAATATTATTAAGTTTTTTATATTTACGTATTTGTTACATTAGTTTTAACTTCTTACTTTATTTTATATCTTTATTTTAAAACCCTTTTATTTATAGTATATCGAAACCTTAATAAACCTTTATTATACTTATATTAGTAAAAAAGAATATTACCGGCTTTTATAACCTATTCCAACTTCTTATAATATCCGATAATCTTAAATTTAAAGTCGTAAAGGTTAATTTATTTTGTTCGATTTTAATAACGTTTTTTTAAAATAGGACTTTTTTGATTATATTTACTTTAATAATTTTCCCGCTAACTTACTCGGGTTTTCTTTTCAAGTTAACAAAAGGTTTTGAAAATAGCCGTAAAGTAAGATAATAACACAGAGATTTATAAATGAAAATTAAAGATAATTAAAGTAATTCGTTAATAAAGATATTTAAAGCCGTTAATTTTATAATAAAAGATTATATATTATAATTATATAAAGACGGGCTTTTTCAGAAAAAGCGTCTAATTTGATAAAACGAATTATATATTAAATAAAGGTCGCATAATTAAAAAATTTCTTTTTTAAAAAGGTAATATCTACTTTTTTTTTAAAAAAAACTAGCCTTTTTGGCCCCCCTTAAGAAAAGTGATAAAAAAAGGGTTTTAATAATAATTAAATAGAGTTATCGTAAAAAAATTGAAATACAACAAAGGAAATATAACATTTACGATAAGCCCGAGTATAATGCGCATATTTATCAACAAGTTATAAATATATTTAACACTAAAGAATTCGATTAATTAAGGTTAATTTGATATATTATTATTAAGTTATTTAAATTTGGTATTATGGACTATTAAAAAGCGGCTTGTTTATAAATATATTTCGCTTACATATATAGCACGGTATAAAATTTAAGAAACGATTTAAAAAACGTTGGTAATAACATATTTAATTATTAACCTAGAAACTTTAAATTTATTTATTTTGAACCTATGATTTTTAATGTTATAAAATACCGCAAATTAATAACATAATTTAAAATTATATTTCCTTGAAGTTTACCAAGTTTATATATAAATTGTTCGTAAAGTATTTATAGTTACTTTTAAAAATATAAACAATTCCAACATTAAAGTAAATAAACGTTTATTAAATATTAACTATATATAAACTTAATGAATTAACATTTTCTAAGAAAAGCCTGATAATTCGATTCAATTAAAAATTAAAATCCGAACTGTACATTAACGAATTTAAAACGGAAACGCGTTATTACCAATAAAAGCTTTAGCGAATATATTTATAAAATATATTTAAACTTTTACGAATTATTAACCTGTTTATTGGTTTTTACAAATAACGAATCTGAAAATTAAAAAGTTTAACGAAACCTGAATGTAATTAATTAAAAAACCTATTAATATTATCGTGAATTTAACAAAAACAATTAAAAAAATAAACTTTAAAACGTTATCAGAAAACCTTAGTTAATTAAAGCGTCGAAGAAATAAATAATATTTTCTCTTTTTAGTATTTTATATAACTTTCAAATCAAGTTTTTATTTTTATAAAGATTTCTTTATTATCGATTTAAGTTTTCTTTTTATATTTTAAATTAAATTAATAAATGTTCAAAATTTTAAACCAAGATTTCTTAATAATTATATATTCGTTAAAAATATAATTGTCCTTATTTGCTAATAACAAAAAAGTATAATGCTTTTCGAAAATCTAAATAACTTTCAATTATGCTATTTAGATAATACAAAATATGCCGAAATATTCACTTATAACTTCATATTATCACGTTTATGAAAGAATTAAAAGTTTTAATAAATTAAAAAAAGATTTAATAATTAATGTCAACAGAAAAATAATTTTTTTTATTACAAGAGAAACGGAAAAATACGACTAAATAATAATCCAATATTTCATATTATAATTATTTTAAGAATTATTTTTTATTCGATAAAAAAATTTTAATTTAAAAATAAACCGATTTTCGAATACTGTTAATATTCGACGATAGCATTTAAAGTTTGCTTGCTTAAGTCGAAAAATCTTTAATTATTTTATAAGTTATTTTCGAAAAGTGAAATTTAAAAACCGCCACCAAGAATGCTGCAAAGTAACGAAATTATTATTATTAAATATAAAGTATACGGATAGAAAAAGCAAAGCGCTTACAGCCTAAATTTTCCCCAACCCTATTTATAAAACCAAAAACAAGATAAAATATTAATATTTAAAATTTAAAAAAAGAAATAACAGTCTAAATAGCGTTACATTTATAAATAATTATATTTAAGCTATATTTAAAAGTAATACTTTAACGCTAAAATAATTAAATTAATTATAATAATCTGAAATTACATGTTTACCGTTTTTGAAAATAATAATTATAAAACAAAAATTATAAAATACTATAACGAATTATAGGATAAAGAATACTCTATGCGAAATGATTTAAATATAAAAAAAGACGTTCGAACTAAACTTTCAACATTTAATATACAGGTATAAAATAAAAATCCGGAAGTTTAATCCATAGAATTAACATAAAAATAGTTTATATAAAAAAAGTAAGGTTATTATATTTTTCATAAAAAGAAATTTAACATATTATACTTTATCCTTATAACTAAACGGCTAAATATATAGTTAATTAATTAACGTTTATAAACGTTTTTAACTTTACTAAATAAATTAAGAAAAAAGGATAACGAAAAACTTAGTGAAATTATTTTCGAATTTGAAATTATAAAATATACGTTTTAACAAAAAATGTATAACATAAATAATGTAAAACATAAGAACTTAATGCGAAAACGTAATTTAATTAGTTTATAAAATATTAATTATCGTATATTGTTTCTATATTAAATCATTTAAAAATAAGGTAATAACGATTTATAAAGTTACTCCTAATACTAACTTAAACGGCTTCGAAAATAACCTTTTCAATATAACCGAAAGGAAATTATGTTACTTAATTACTAAAACCGAATATTTAAAAAGTTTGCATTTCAAATCCGGATATATAATTTACGAGAAAACAAAAGGAGTTACGCAATTATTAAAAATAAACATAAAATGATATGATTAAAAACGAAAAGGTAATAAATTTAGAAAAAAGAAATAAAAAGATTTAATTTATAGAAAGGGAATTAATTTTATATAACAATTATTTGAATTTTTTTCTCGGCGTGCGATTTTATTTCGTCGCATTTTATTATTATATTAGTTATTATTATTTAAATTATTACGGCTTTCAAAAAACGAAATGATAAACGTTATCTTCAAAAATCGCGAAGTTATTAATAAAATAATTAATTGCGGAATTGTATACAAAATCTCAAAATAAAAAATACCGTGTAATATAAAACGTTTAAAGGCGGAAATGAAATTAAAATAAAAAAAGAAGATAAGTAAAATATAAATTACGGAGATATAAAATCGTCCATATTCTCGGTTTAATAATAAAGACATAAATTTATATTGATATTTTTAAATATAATTAAATTAAACGTATATTACAAGTAATAAAAAGTTATTAAAAATTGTTTTTAATAACTTTTAAAATATACAAGAAATTATGAAACAACCTTATAAAATTAAATTTGGGAAAGCGAAAAACAAAATATATTTATTTAAATAGTTCTAAATAAATAGATTCGTAGATAAAATATTACAGTAAAAAGGTTAATAAAAATACGTTATTAAATTAAATATAAATATACTTTAATAAATTCGATGAATTTAATAAACTTTTAAAATATAAAGTACGTTTAATAATACAAACTAATTAATAAATATATATAAAATAAAAACGTATTTATAGGTTTATTTATATTAAAATGTTATTCCGAACTTTTATTATTTTAAGAATATAAATTAATTTAAGGTTATTATAATATAACGCAATTAATATTTCCGTTAATATAAAATTAAACATTTCTTGTCAAAAATGTTTTTAAAATTCTTAAAACCGGAAATATTCTTATCGTTATTTAAAGTTTTAAATAAAGAAATAAAGAGTTTAAAAAAAGATGTTATCGAAAACGTTAATTTGATTAAGTTTCGCTTTCAATTTTTATAAGTCGTATTATTTTATACGAAATAAAATCTTTCTAATTTTTTTATTAATAATTATAGTATCGTTTACAAAGAAAGTACAAAACGATATTAAACGCAACAATTAATTAATTTATCGAAAAACTAATTTTAATAATTATTAAAATTTAAATTAAATAGAACCGGTCGAAACGTTAAGTATAATTATTACAATCGTTATATATTAACGTTCAACACCATTAAACGCAACATATTAAAAAGCGTAACACTTTCTAGCACTTTACAACAACAAATCTAAAGAACTTAACAACAATATATCGCACTAATTTAAATTAATAAAATTCTTTTTCGTTTAACGTATTTGTAACTTTGATATAAACACTCGTATTATATCTAAGCTTATCGTAAACGCCATACTTCCGTTTTTTAATTTTAACCATTTTACGACAACTCTTTATAATTAGTATTACCTATAATAATTTATTAACTTTTTATTTAAACTAAAAGGTTTATCACTTTTATATAATAAATATTCTTTTTTCTTAATATTGTTTATTCTTAATTATTATGGGTTTATTTAAATTATGATTTATTTCCCAGAATTAAATATTTTTTTCACGCAATAGAAACTTTTCTTATAAAAATAATATTTTTTTTTTATTAACGGACTATCCTAAACGTTTCCAATTTTTTTTTTTTACGAATAACGACTTTACTTCATTATTTTTTTATATTCCTAAAAGATTTAACCGTTAAGGAATAAATTAAAGCGGCGAAGTTTAAAAAACAGGGTTAACGTAAATATAACTAAAAAAGTCTCTGATTTAAAAAACTATTATTAAAATATATTGAAACAAAACTAATTTTTACGAATTTACGTTTAATATTTCCAAACGTTATAATAACTTAAAACGCGTTATAAAAACCTGTAAGAAAATGTTTTGAAATAATATAAATATAATAATACCGATTTAGATTTTCGGTATATAATAAAGAAACGTATTTTAAAATCAAAACTAAAATACGTTAAAAAGTTAAAAGCGATACGAGAAATATATAACTATATAAAATAAAATAGTGTTAGAATTTACGTAATATTTTTGGAATTTTATTAAACAAACTTCGAACCTTTCGTACGCGTCTAAAAATATTTATTAAAATATGAAAAAAAGTATCAAACTTAATTTATTTATTTTTTAAAATTTACTATTTAAGACGATTTTTGTAATAAATTATTAATCATAAATTATAACGGTATTAAAACCTTAAAAAACATATTTATTATTGTTATAAATAATAATATATTTTAATTTTAAAAATTAATAATTTTAATAATTATAATTTAAGTTTTAAATTTTCTATTACGTTTATTTCATTCTTTTATCTTTTTATTACTAACAATAATTATATCCGTTATTATAACAAACTTTATAAAAAACTATTTTCGTTAAAACTATAAATATTATTTTTACGATACTGAATTTTATAACAATAATCCGAATAAATTTAAAGTATTTCATATATATTTTTAAATTTTGAAATAAAATTCGTTAATCATTATATTTCCGATTTAAACGTATTTAAAAGATTCGTTATCGCTTAACAAATATTAACCCCTAATTAACTTTAATACGATTCATAACACGTTAAGTAAGTAATAAATTAGTCATATTTTTAACGTATTAAAACCGGCTAAAAAACGTGCGCATATCTGAATAAAGAATTCGGTAAACAACTGGTTTTTTTTCGGTCGGCGTTAATTTTGACAAAAGAAAAGCAATATCGACTCGGGCGCGTTTATCGGTAAAACGATATATTAAAATAAAAATAAAACTTAACAAAAAAAACCAAACGTTTTGTAATTAAGTTCCGGGGTTCGTTTTGTGACCTAAATAACTAAATTTCTTTCTCTTTTTTTATAAAGCGTTCTATAATGTTAATGTTAAATAATGGCCGCTTAAAAATAAGTAATGAAAATAACTAGAAACGTATAAGACTTATTAATGTATTCCGTTTATTGTTATAGCACGTTCAAAAGTTAATTAAATTAATCGAATAATAAATAAATTTCGAATGAACTAATATTTTTGTAAGAAATAAAAATCTTTTTTTAATAAACAATTTACGTTTAATTATTTATTAAACTATATAAAAAAATGGGTTTAATATTATACGCATTAATTATTATTCGTACTAATATAACTTTCATAATTTCTAAATTAACAAAATTTAACGTATATTTAAATCCGAAATAATATATAAAAACGAATTAACTTATTTAAGATTTTTTCGAAAGGAATAAAGCGTTTTAAATAAAATAAACAAATATTTTCGAAAAAAAGAAATGTTTCTCAGCCTCTAATTTAACAATTTAAAAGTATTTTTAAGTTTACGGCATACGTTTATATGGTAATATTATCGGATAAAGTATTAATAAATAAAATATAATAATTATTTCTATAATAAAAGAGGAATTATTAATATTTATATAGGCTGTAAAAAAGATTATATACGTATTACGATTCGTTAAGGAATCTGTAATTCGATTTAATATTTTAATTATTAATATTTAATATAATAATAAACAAATTATTAAATGAATTTACGTAAATATTACCTAGCTTCAAACAAAATTCAAGTATATAAATATTTTTAATTATTAATTATAATAAAAATCAATACGAACAGAGATTCCAGTAATATATATTTTTACGAACGATATAATTAGAAATAGGTTAATAACGCTTTTTTTATTATATTTTTCGGATAATTTATTCGATCATTAAAGTTAACTAATATTAAAAAAAAAAGATACAAAAACGTCGAATTCGGAAATTATTTAATAAATTTTCTTAGGATTTAAAAATTATTTTAATTAATCGATATCTTCTATTTACAGATTATTATCAAAAAAGCAGTCCTTAAAATAATATACCAAATCATTATTATATATTAAAGATTTTAAACTAAAACGTTACGGAAATTACCTATAGCTTCAGGTAGGGATTATATTAACTATATTTACAAATATAAGCCCTGTCAGATATAAGGGATATCAGTTATATTGTTATATTTTTCTAACTGCGTATACTATAAAACACGGTGAGCTTTTTGGTAATTTAGTTCCGGAATATGTATATGCCGATCAGTAAGTAATCTTTTCGTTTATAAGGTACGTTACGTACTCCCCTACTAGCTAATATACCTCTTTAACGCCTTAAAGTATTTATAGCGTTAATCGTTATACTTTATTACTTTTTAAAGTTATAACTATCCATTTTACTTTGTTGGCGATTAATATTTTTAATTAATTAATTTCTCCTTTAAAATATTTTTTAAAATATTTTCCGTTAAGTTAATAGTTTTGTAGTATGTATTAATTTTCGTTATTTCTTAAAATATTTAAAGGTTTTTCGTCATAAGGCTTTTATTAATTTATTAATTAACATATCGTCTCTAAACATATAATTCACCTTCATTAAAAGATTTTTTGCTGCTTTTGTAATTAATAGTTATATATATTTATATGCAGTAATTATATTTTTAATAAGGTTACGTTAATATTAATTAGCCATATTGTTTATTGATTATCGCATTGTATATTTAATGATTCTGTAGCTAAACTCAATTTTAGTATTTTAATTATCCAAATTTAAATAAGGGTTTTTAATAACCTACGTAAAGAATAATAATTCCTTTTCGGTTATAGAAGTGGTAATTATATTTTACTTATTTACTCGTTATTTTATCATTCTTTAAATAACTTTATAACGTACACCTGAAAGCTTTTTCCATCGATCGTATTATAGGCGAAAAAGGCGTTATTTTAAGTATTTAATAAATCCTCACCGCCGAATTATAACGTTAATATTTTAATACCGATTAAGTTTAATATAACTCGATTTGTTGCTTTTTAATATACGTTATTAAAGTTTAGGTTAAACCGTACAAGTTTGAATATTATAAATGATATATCGGGTTACGTATTAATAATAACGTATAAAATAAAATAAGTTTTTACGGGTACGTATTAATAAAATTTAAATAAGTTAAATTAAGATTCGATAATAATTCGATTTTCTTATAAGTATTTTTAAAAATTAATTTAAACGTTTTTAAGGATTAAGTTAATTAATTTATTTATGAAATTGGATTAAAATAGGGAGATTTTTTTATTCGGTTTATTTTTAATTATTCCTATACCGAGGAATTATTATAAGTGTGTATTTTTATAAAGATATACCGTTTTTATATTTGTTGTATTAATTAATCGATAAGGCCTTAGTTTTTTTTACGATATATCGTAATAATATCGTTTACGAAAAAGAAATAAAAATTTACCGAATAAAATACTAAAGTTCGTAAGAAATAAGGATAAATTTTATATCTTTTAAAATATTAATAACATCTTTTTATTAAAATAAAGGTAATTTTTATTTTATATAATGCCTTTTTAAATAAAAGTATCTTATTACGGTATAAGTAATTTAAAGGTATTTTTATATATATTTTGTAAAGCAAATTTGCGTTAACGAAGGCCTTTATAATATTATATTATTTAAATTTTAGGTCAAATTTGCCGCAATAGTAATTAAGGTTTAAAATAACCTTTTAACGAATATGGGCGCGTATATATTACCCTAAACGTCTTTAGGGTATTAATCGTTTTATACGACAAAACGAGTTTTGCATTTTAATAGATAATTATATTTATTAAATTTATAAATATATATTTATATATATTTTAAATCCTTTTTTTTTAACAAAAAATTGATTAATAATTTTGTATAACTGAAATTTTATATAACTTTATAAATACTCTTTTTCGACTTTTTTAAATATTTTTTAAAAGGTATATAAATTTTTTTTTTATACCTTTACGCCGGTAGCGGTAGATTTTATTTATATATTCCCCTTTATAATTTAGATACCGTCCGTATCTTTATTTTAAAGCCTTTTTAATTAAGATAACGTATATTTCGGGGTTTAAATTCTTTTAAGTTTTTATAATTTATCGGCCGGTTATTACGTATATTTATAAAGCATGTTTTTTATTTTATATTGAATACGGCCTTTTATATTTTATAGTCGATTTTGTTAATATTTTTATAATACGGAACGTACGGGAGGGTAATTTCCATCCGTAAACTACGTTCGTTTTTTACCGATATTTTAGGTTAAATAATATAATAAAATTTAAGGCTGCTTTTATTTTTTCCGTCGGCGTAATAATCGTTATAATTATTAAAGTAAATATTGGTGGCGTAATAATTTAAGGATCGGAAAGAGTTCGAATATAACGGTTATATAAAGGTAGATAATTTTATATAAATAAGTTTTTTCTTTATTTCCTGTATCTTTTTTAACGTTTATGCCGTTTTACAACTACTTTTTTAACCGGTAATTAAATTATTCCGTTTAGGTTTTTAATTTTTTTTTTGTATATAAACTAGGTAGTTTTCAAGTTAATTGAATATTTTTATCTATTAGAACAATTTTTGTATTTTATCTTTCGTAATAAAATAAAGGTTTTTTTTAAGGTTCTTAATATTACTTAAAAAGCTAGTTTTTTCCTTAAATTAAACGTTTCGAATAACCATAATTCTATTCGTTAATATGTTCTAAATCTCGTAAATATAAATTAATTAATAACCGATAAAGAAATTAATTTATATTTTAAAATTTAATTTTTTTTATTTCTTTATGGTAATAGTCGTTATAGCATAAGCTCTATAACCGTAAACTGGTAAATAGGCCTTTTAAGGCTTCCGATCAAGTATTATAACGTGACTTTTATCCATTAAGTAAATGTGGTAAATTTTATAAAAAGTTTGCTAAAAGAAAAAACGTATTCAAAAGTCCGGGCATATAAATATATTATTACTTTCAAAATATATACAATTAAAAACGCGGGTAATTTAGCGCCATTTTGTATCGTAATTACTTTTCTTTTTAATTAAATCCTTTAAACGTTTTGTACCTCCGTTTTAGGCCTATATATGGGCTATTAAAAGTTTAAGTCTAATGCTGAAAAGAGGCGATTAGAATATATTTTGAACTTGGTAATATTTTAGGATTTTGTTACTATATTTACTTATTTATAAAAAGATTTTATTTTAGTTTTTTAGAGTTTTAAAATGTATCGAAATATTATAATTAATGTATTTTGTTTTCGGATTTTAAGGTAAATGTTTTAGATAAACTTTAAGTATTTATCGGTAACGAATATAACGTATTTATATTTTTCCGAGGTTTTTTCTAAGTTTATAAAATTAATAGTAAATTTTTGTTTTAATCGGAATATTTGTTTTCGTATTTCGTAACGTACCTATTTTTGATGTTTAATTTGTTATATATTAAATCTTGAATTATTATAAAACTTTTTAAACTGATTTTCTATATATAGGATTATAATTAAATATTTATTTTAAGGCTTAAATAGTTTAATTTTGAGTATTATATAATACCGTTATGTATATATAATACTTTTTTGGTTTGTAAATTAACGTTTCGGTAAGAAGTAACTAAAATTATATAAATAACTATTACGTTAATATTTTTCATAGCGAATTAAATAAATTTATTTATTAATGTAATTACTATTTAATTATAATTATTTCGAATAAAATTATTAATTTTTTAGTTCTCTTATTAATACTCTTTTTTTTTCGAAACTATCGAAATACTTTTAAGTTGTATAACAATCTTTCGTAATAAGTTACGTTATATAATTATAACGCTTTTATACCGTTAAAACTTCGAAATAATATATCAATTTTTCCGCACCTCTTAACCGGAACGAAATTATTATCTACGTATATTTTGTTACCGTATGCAGTTGGTTTAAAGTTTAAAAACCTGTTAATAAGATTAAAAATATGTATCGTCGATCTTAAATTGAAGATGTAAAACTTTTTTAAAGGATAAAACATAACGTTTATTACGTTACGTTAATCGAAAATTAAAAAATATTTTAAAATTCATTTTATTTTGTTTTTAAAGTTAAATTCTTTTTTTGTATAATTAATTTGTTTATAACTTTTAATAAAAGGCCGATTTTTTAAAAAAAAAATTAAAAATGATTCGTTTTTTAATTATAATTTTTATTATTCCGTTAAATTTAAATTTTATTAAAATATTCTTAAAAGACGTATAATAATATGAGATTAATTTATATAGGATACTTAAATATACTTTATAAGGACTACTTTATATGTCCAACCTTTAACGTTTTCGCTTCTTAATATTTCGATCCGAATATAAGTTCTTACGGCCGCTTTATTGCGACTTTCGTTTAAAGGCTTTATTACGCGGTTAGACGCTAAAAAGTTTAAAATTATTTTATTTTAATATATTTACGCAAGTTTCGTAATATTAAAAACGATTTGTTAACGTTTTATAATATAAATAAATAATAATTTTAAGATTAATAATTTAAAAAGTTAACAACTACAATTTAATAATTAATTATAACGTACTACACCATTAAACGGTCTAAATCAGGAAGCGGACCGTTTTTTAGCACTTCGTAACAACATATTTGAATAATATAACCATAATATTCCAAATCAATTTAAATCAATCGGATTCTTTTTCGCTAAAAGTATTTATAATTTTTTAACAAATACGCGCATTACGTCCGGGCTTGCCGTAAACATTACACTTCCGTTCCTTGGTTTTCACCTTTTTACGATAATTACCTTTAATCGTTATTAGCTATATATTTTTTTACCCCCTTTTATTCAGCCAAAAAGGTTAACCTTTTTATATAATAAATATTCTTTTTCTTTCAAAACGTTTGTTTTTAATTTTCCGATATTTATTTAAAACGTAATTCGTTTTGCGTAATTAGGCGTTTCTTTCCCGAAAAAAAGCGATTTCGTATAGAAGTAATAAATTACTTTTTATTAAAAGGTTAACCGATTCGACGATCCTTATTAACAAACTGCTTTAATAATGTTGAATCTTCTTTTATAAATAATATTTTTATTTTATTATTTTATAAATATTTTTGGATGGTTCTACGGATAAAAAACGAATAGAACCGGCGGAGGTCAACAGGAAAATAATCGGCGTAAATATAACTAAAAGGATTTCGAATTCGGAAAAAACGTTATTAAAATCGAATAAAATAAAATGAACTTTTACGAATTCAAATATAATATTCTCGGACGTTATAATAACTTTACACGTATCGTAAAAGCTGGCAAAAGTTTTCTTTTAATACTATAAATATAATAACGTCGTTTTAAATATTCGATATATAATAAATAAACGTATTTTAAAAGAAAACAACAAGATGCGTTAAAAAGCTAAAATCGATCCGAAAAATATATAGGTATGTAAAACGTAATATTTTTTAAATTTTATCGAATAATATCTTTCGTAGCCGTCGAAAAAAAAAAACGTTTCGAATATTTCGTACGCGTCCAAATATATTTATTATCTAATTATTATTATTTAATATAACGTGTGAATCGGTTATTGACAATATATTATCGTAACAGCAAAATTTGAAATAATTTCTTCCCATTATAATTATAAATAATAATATAACCTAATTTTAAAAATTAAAAAAACTTAAATAATTATAACCTACATTTTATTTCCTTATTACGTTTATTTAACTTTTTTATCTCTTTCGGTATTAATAATTATTATACCCGTTATTATCAAAAACTTTATTAAAAATTTAATTTTATCAAAATTATAAATATTCTTTCCTATAATGCCGTATTTTACGAGAATAACCGGAACATATTTAAACTATTTACGAAATATTTCTACATTTTCGGATAAAATCCGTTAATAATCGATTATCCGATTTAAACGTATTTAAAAAAAAGTTTCCATTTAATAAATCTCGACGCCTAATTAACTTTAACGCATGTTGTAACGCGTTAAGTAAGCAATAAATTCCCTATTTTTTTAATATGCTAAAGCCGGACAAAAAGCGTTTACGTATTTAAATCAAAAATTCGATCGATAATTAATTCTTTTTAAGTCGCCGTTAATTTTTACAAAAAAGGAATAATATTGGTTCGAATGTATTTACAATAATATCGGGCCTTTAAAATCGTTAAAACAGCTTTATATATAAAATTAAATTTCGCATAATTAAGTTTCGGATTTCGTTTTTTAGCTTAAATAGCTAAATTTATTTTTCCTTACTTAATAAGTTGTTCCATATTATTAATATTAAAAAATGGGCAATTAAAAGTAAATAAATAAAATGTTTGCAAAATTGGTCCGCTTACTGGTTTAGACCGTTTAATAGTGTGGCACGTTACCGCTTTTAATTTTGGCCTTTTTGTTATATAGAAAAAAGATTTTTAAAATTTATAAAAAAAGTTACGGTTATATATAAATCGTTAACTTATTAAATTATCTTATTCGTTTTTAGAATTTTATATCGTTATTTCATAACTATAATCTTTTACTATTTCCCGATTTATTCGTTTAATCTTTTAATAAATTTCGAAACTTATTTTTAATATTTCGTAATATTCTCATTAGTTATTAATTATAAACTTTTCGTCGTATACTTTATTAAATTTAATTAATATAAGGTCTTATTTCTGTAAATATTTTCCTAAGAAAGAATTTGTTTATATGATCGTTAAAATATAAATTCCAAAATTTATTTTATTAAGGTGATAATGTTTTTACAAAAACCATCGTATTTTCGATCTTTATAAATACATACCGGATATTTCTAGTTATAAGCTTTGTTATTTTCGGTCGTTATTTTAAAAATATTCGTTAATTAATTTATAAAATCGATTTTTTCGATAATCTTTATAAAAATTAAGGTATTAATTTATATTAAAAAACGAATTGGTTTTTTTAAGTAAAAGGTTATATCGAGTTCTTTAGGTTTAATAAGTTCTGGACGTAATTAATTAAGGTTAAAATAATTTCAAATTTGAAAAATGTATGCTTTCAACTGGAATTTTCCTTTAAAATAATTCCAATTTTTTACTTTTTAATAAATTATAAAGGATATTAATAATACAGTCGTTATTATAATTAATAAAATATATAAATAATTATTATTAAGATATAAGTTATATCGTTTTAATAATAATTAATTAATTAATATACAACGGTAATTAAACGAATAAAACTTTTAATTATTAAATATAGCGGATATTAATTATATTATTATATTTTTTTAATTACGTATGCTATAGGACACGTTCAGCTTTTTGGTAATCTAGCCTCGCGACATACATGTGCCGATCAGTAGATAACCTTTCCGTTTATAGGATGCGTTACATACCCCCCAGCTAGCTGACAAGCCCCGACCGATACGGTCCAAGGACTCCATAATTAAAAACAACAACAATCGTTTTGACCCCAATACTTAATACACGCTTGTATCTGACAAAACTAAGACTTTTTATCGGAAATGTTCCTTACGTTTTTTAGCCGTTTGATAATAGGCCAAGTTCTTTGATTATAATAAAAACTTAATAATTAATATGTCGTTTTTTCAAGTTTCGAGTAAATATTTTAAATAAAGGTTATATATTTCTCGCTTGTAAATATAATATACTTATATCTTTTAAATTTTTTTTTAAATTTGTAAAACTAACCTTAATTTTTTATTTCGATTAGTAAGTTTTCTTTAATAGCTTATAACGTATTTGTCTTTTAAATTTTGCTTTATTATATATTCAGCATTTTATTGTTATAAAATCCTGAAATCCGACTTTCTTTATATAGAATTGCAGATGTAGGCTATTATCAGATAACTGTTGATATTAGGGGTTCTAAGATAGAACTCCACGGAGATTGCCTGTAGCTTAGGTGGGGACTATATAAGCCATATTTATAAGTAATAAGTTCCGACTGATACGGTTTAAGGACACCATAATTAATATAATAAAAACTGTTTTAACCTTAATATTAAATATACGTTTGTATTTAATAATTAAGAGTTTTAAATTTATTTAATACCGATATTACAATTATGATAGTAAACAACTTTTAATTATAATAATTAAAGTTATTAAAAAAAGACAATTTATTTAATTCCTAAGTATTGAAAGTAATAGGATAACAAATTCCAAACCAAAGCAACAGCCCTAAATCTATGGAACTATATATACCCGGACCAGAAATTATTAGGTCCTATTTAATCTACAAAATTAATATTCGAAGATTATCCGAAAAAAGTTAATTTGCGAATTATTCGAAATACCTTAACCGAGATTACCGCCGACAGTATAACCGTCGTATCAAGCTTTATTAAATAAATAAATATTGGCGGAAATTTTCGTACCGCAATAAAAATAATTGCCGAAGGTAAACTTAATTATAATACGGATTAGTTTATAAATATATATAAAAAAAATATGAGAATTACCGGAAAAATATATAAAAATTAACGAATTAAATTTTATTCTTAATATTTTTAGTTACCGACTTATAATTTATAAATTAATAAAAACTTTTAATAAATAATATAACGATTTAAAAAACCCGGTATTACTTATTAAAAACCCTTGAAGCTAAAAGTAAAAAAAGATCGGAAGAGCACACTC